>MU226576.1:781970-801892 GCA_018584345.1 Thuja plicata | reverse complement strand
AAATGAGAAAGGAAGAGAGGGATAGAGTGAAGATAGGGTGATGGAAAGAGGGGATTGGGATAGGGACATGGGGAAGGATATGAGGGTCAAAGGGAAAAAGGAGAGAAGGAAGAGAGGGATGCAATAGAGACAAAGATATTATAAATAGGGAGGCTTATAAGGGGGGAGGTTGAGAGGTGGAGATGGAGAGACACAACTAGCTTGCTGAGACACTTATAGGGAGAAATGGATGTCAGATACCTTATTAGAGGCAGATAGAGGGTTGATATGAATAGATGATGATATATGGAGTTGGTGTAATGAAACAATGATGAAGAGGTGGACATAATAGCTTCAAACCTCAAACCATAGAGTGTAATTTGTAACAAAATTGAGAGACATAGACACAAAGACACATTTGTGATTAAGTTTTACATATGGCAAACGCTATATATGGCACACAATTTTCTACATATGGTGTGCACTATATATGGCATGCACATTTTTAAGTACTTTGGAAAATACCAAGGCTAAGGCTTGGATTTACTTGGGCATCCAACCCAAAGGCTTGGACAATTCAAATAGGCCTGAGATGTGTTTTCTAGCAAACATACAAGAAATTCACCTTTTTCCTTTGTGCTCCCCATCAGGTTTGCAAGGGGTTTACAATGAAAAAATTAGACAAAATGATATAATAGAGCACTATGTTAGCTATCTAACCTTATAATTTATTTTGAGTTCTCATTATGTTAAGCTTTTCGTCTCTAATTTCTTTTATACGTATGACTAATTGTGTAAAAAAACCAATGTGTACTATTTTGGGCATAGATTTTGGCTTGTTCATCAAATTTTGAAACAAGTTACTTTTTCATAAAATAGACTCCACTCTGCACACTTTAATTTTTTAAAATTTTCAATTAGTTTTCAATGATTTCTAGGGGAAGCATGCTCAAATTTCACATTTTCAGGATGTGCCCACTTCAAAAATTCATAAAAAATCACACATTTATTGAAAAAATAGCGGAAAAAATAGGACCACTTTTTGTGCTCCCCTTTTTGAGAGTCTTAATCTCCAACATTTTCAAAATAAAATAATAGTTTATAAACTATATTTCAAGTACTACAACTCTTGTTCTTGTTGCATCTTCAAATTTGGAGTATAAGTATCCTCAATTTCTCTTCGAAGTTTAGAGTTTATTTTTCAGAAAGAAAAAAAAAGTTGCATCTTATACCCCCTTTTTGGTCCCCCATATTTGTGCACTTATCCTTCTTCTCATAACTTGCAATATCCTACCCACTTTGTTTTTCATTGCTTAGATTTGTTTTTTTACTTTTTTCACTCAACTCTTATTTTTATGTCTAAACACTTTTCTATTATTTCTACATTCTTGAGTTCACTCAAAGGTTTGAGAAGTTTCCCTATAAATCCAAATAGTGTTTATTGCTTATTGTAGTGAGTTGAGATCAGTCATCACCTTAGGAAGGGATCATGACTTTGTCAATTCATCTTTCATATATATATATATATATATATATATATATAGACACACACACACACACACGTGTGTGTTTCATATTGATTTTGTTATCTTACATGCATTACTATATTCCTTTTAACTATTTAGATGACATAGATGTAGTGTGACAATGGGATTTATTGTACAACTATGCTAATATTCCATTCATTGGGGGTCATTACATATCACTTAATTTCTAATATTTGATTTATTTTTGTATTTTTTTTTTTAACCAGTTTAATCCACTCCAAGTCTTCTTCCATGAGAGAAAGGAAATACAATAAATCTTATGTGTTAAACATAGACACATCAATCATTGAGTCATTTACTTGGAAAAATAAAGAACATTAAATCAAGACCATGGGACAAGAAGTACTATCTTTTATTTTTGAGAGTGCATTAGATATCCCTTTCTGATGCAGAGGCTAGTGGTGGATTTCAAATCTTCTTAGGAGAATGTCATTTTTATCCTTTGTTTTGTAACAAAACTATATTCCCTCCTTCAACCAAGGATCAGTTTTAGGCCCCAAATCACTCACTAGACCTATAATAGGTCAATTTAAACATCTTGTACCCCACTAGGCTCTACATCTTTAATTCTTCACCCACAACTTCATATCCAATCATTCAAACATGCTTCATGATCCATGGTTGTCATTAAACCAATCCCTCCAACACCCTTAAATACCTTGATGGGTGTTCCCAATCCTTATAAGGTTCTCAAAACCTTCTAAACATCTCATCTTCCACATCCATGGTCATAATTTCCACTGGTTTTCCCCCTAAAAGAAAACTGCTCTTCCTAGGCCTTCAATTCCCATTCATAGTAGTATAGCAGTGAGTGTATTTCCTATTTTTCTCTAAAACCTCTCAGAATAATTTTTATATTTGAATATCCTTTTAAAATTTGTGTCCCATGATGGAACCCTAACCCCAAGTCCTTTGTACCACACCATTCAAATTGTTGACTGAGACAGTTTTCAAGAGGGCTAAAACTACCATTTTCCAAAGCAACTATATGCTATACTCAACTCCAAGCCCTAAATCTTTCAAAAAAGTTCTAATATGACCCCAATCAAAGGAAATTGCAACCAATTTTCTCCTATGACCCTTCCTAGATGTAAAAGCCCCAATTTGGATTCCAAAACCCCTAAAAACTAGGGCTCGCTTAATGTCTCCTTCCCCAACACTATTCCAACCTAGTGCAGGGCACCCAGTGCATTTGAATAAGTTATTTTATTTTTAATAAGGGGATGGATCATTGAGATCATCCTCCTTGTGTTTTGATCCACTTTGTGTGGTCAAGGATCCCTAAGGTACATCTATAAACCTTGGGATACCTTAGTCCACTTGGATCTTGCATTTGCATTTATTAGGTGTGATTAGGAGTTTTTGGTGTTTTAGGAGTTTGGTTATTGTTACAAGTGATTTTGGATCACTTTGGTCATTTTTTACCATACTAAGATGATAGGACTCCATTTGAAGACAGTGTGGTTCAAAAATTTGCAAAATACAAAAATGATGCAATGTTGTCAATGTTTCTTAAGTGCAAAAGTTACTCGAGAAGTTCAAATTTGGTTTCCAATGGTCATAACCATACATGGATCGGTTGGAACCCTAATTTGAAGTTATTTAGAAATTTTTAATCCCCTCCAAAAGGGTTAGACAATGTATGTTGAAGATTTGATGTATTTTGAATAAGAATCACCAGATTTCCTGAGCATTTATTGATGGTACGGAATTCTATGGATTGATAGGATTGAAAAATTTCCATGATCGGATAGCATTTTGAATCTAGTTTTCAGAACATTTTTTTTTCCTCATTTGGTGTTGATTTTCTAAAGTTATAAACAATTTAGTGGTGACTATCCAGGAAGACACCAAATCTAGGCATGTTGTGCAAATGGAGCCCTAACTTGACATTTCAGCAGTGGAATTCCATGGCCACTTGGGAAATGAAATTTAGGGATGTACTTGTAATGATTATGGAGGCTCAAGTCAGGATCTGGAGGTTTGGTATTTTTGGCATCAAGCCCTAGGCTAAATACCCCTCTGTATTTAGCCAGTCAAGCATGTAGATTTGTGTGCAGACAAGAAATTTGATTGGAAGGATCAATTGAAGGGTTTCTTTAGACCATTTTGAGGTAGTATAATACTTTCCAAACCCTACATCCATTCTGTGAACCCATCCTTAAACACTTTCTTTTTAATCCAAGCCTAATATGGCCAATTAGGTCTGTGAACTTTGTAAGGGTTTAGTGGTGTTGGAGTAGAGTTGGAATTTAGGAATTTGGGTATTGTAGTAACTCCATAAAGGGTACTTTAAAACATCCTTCTTTCATCATGTTCCTTCCATGATCAAAAGTTGTCTTAGAAAAACTACTTGGAAAAAGCTACAAGGATCCATAGGTCAGTAAAGGATCTTGGCATTGTGAGTGTTGAGGTGTCAAATGGTTGAATGATCCCATGTCTATAGAGCCTAAGTAAGGTGTTCCAACCCTTATATTCATTGGTTGAAGACACTAGTGAATGGTTTCACATTTTGTCTTAGTTTAGGGAAAGTGTCCCTAAGTCACAATTTGAGAGGAACTTGAACAAAACCCTTGGGTGTTGAATTGGGGTAAGAAATGTGTCAAGACCTCATAGGTAGTTTGGTATCCATCATATTGCAAGGTTGGTGGATTTGAATTGTTCTAAGACCAAGGTTGAAGAGTTTCGGAAGAGATTACATATCTCCTTGTCTTCTTGTTGTGTCCTTTGCATCACAACCCAACAAGATTTGTTTCACCATCCTTATGAAATCCTCAAACTTATTATTTCATAAAATAATGCCCTCCTTTGAGCAGATCTCTTGCTGCCATACCCATGCACCAAACTTAATTAGCCTTCAACCCCATCAACTCCACTCATTCAATGCCAACCTACAAACTCTCTCTCTCTCTCTCTCTCTCTCTCTCTCTCTCTCTCTCTCTCTCTCTCTCTCTCTCTCACACACACACACACACACACATAGTTATAATTCTATGGTAAAATGTTAGGATCCATCCCCAAGTGACAGTAAATACATAAAGGGGATGGATCAATCAGTTCACATTCTTAATCAATGCAAAATAGTGCTTGTACAGGATAGTCAACTTCAAATAAAGGACCAGAATAATGAAATGCTTAAAAATTGATTTAAAAAAACCTAAAATACCATACCCCCACTTAACAAATGATTGGAATTCAATTACATATCAAAACAAATGCCAAAAATGTAAGAAATCAGACTTTTATTGCTTCGGTATAGTCACAGTCTGTACAAATGGTTCTCAGACCATACTACACGCAATTCTCTATCTTTCTTATCTTTTAAATGGATTAAATAAACTCCCTCTAACCTCTCCAACTGACCCAAAATAGTTAGACCTCTTAACTTAGCAAACTAGACATGTTTTGGAGTTTCCCTCCAACTTATAATAGACCGTTTACATTCAATTTTTTGAATTTTGAAATATATTTAAATAAACTCCTAATGACCTCTAAATTTGGACTTTGTCCTTTTAGGACCCCAATATCACTTCCAAACTCCTAAACTCATCCATATACCTAATCTTAACCCTCTAGGCCTATTATGTCAATGTTGACAACTTTACATCTTTTACATCATTTTGCATATTATGCAACATTACATGTTTTTGCATCTTGTAACTACTCCTATTACATCAAATGGATCAAAGGCCATGTTACATCAATTAAATGAACTTATAGGTCATATTCTCCTTTTAGGTCACCCATGTGACCCTTCTTTGTGTTCAGGAGGTGCCCCTACACTACAAACTAATGTGGCCCTTAAAATCCATGCATGTTTAGGATCATATATAACTCAAATAGTGTAATGTATGATATTCCCTTTCCCCTAAATATTATGAAATCAATTTAAGGAGAATGAAAATCACATTGAGTACATGCGCCATTTATTAGCTCTAGTGTGTGAACCAAATGGTAGATGCATGAAAGCCCATGTGATGAAGAGTAAAAATATTTCCCCTAAGTGTGCGAAGAGTGAGAAATATAGTGTGGTCATATGTCAAATTTAATCATGTAAGTGTAATAAACATGTCATACAGAATTTGATCATGTAGGATAACATAAAAACATTTATGTAATATAATAAAATAGAAGCACCACTATATTTGAAAATGTGTTGTACACCTTGTATAACATGATAAAAATATCAAATGTAATATTCATTTTTTTACACCTAGGAAATTTAGAGATGATTGCATCACATGGATGAGGCACTCTTGTGGTCATTTTGTATGTTGTAAATAATATTGGGATAAATATTCAATGGGGGTTGCACATTGAAAGAATATTTAATATTAGCAAAAGAATCAATTGGAAAAATTTGGTGCCAAAAAGTGAATAAGGGGGAATCACGGGATCAAATCTAGTTCCACACAATCTCAACTTAATGAGGGGGGTTAGTAGTACTAATTTGCAATGGGGAAAATCAATCAAATAAATACTAAGAATGAAACTAACAAACAATAAAATAACGAGCAATAAAGGAGGCACACAAATGAATGCAAACCAACAAGGCTCAAATCTTCTATTGTCTCTCTCTACTCCTTCAAAATCACTGTTTGTGTGATTCTCAGTATTGGTGTGGACAACATCTATGACTTGGAAGCATCAAGAATATGATATTGAATGCTTTGATCGCAAGAAGGCTTGATGCTTGAACCAATCTGATAGAGTAATGGCGCACGTGAGCTTGAAATCCTGGATCCTTCAAATGGTTATGAAGGGTTGATTATATACAATATGAGAACGATATGAATGCTTGAGATAAATCCTAGAGATAGGAGAATGAATGGTTGAGATCAAAGGGAAATAGAGAAGCCATCAGTAAACTCCACCTCTTCAACTGGGAGATAGGAGATAGAGTTTAGTTAACTGAACAACTGATTATGAGTTACCTTTTGAACTAAAGAGGTAATTTGGAGTTACCTTTTTTAACTAAAGAGGTGGGTGGAGTAACCCATGTAATCAGAGATCTGATTAAGAGTTATCTTTTTGAACACCAAGAAAGGATTTAATTGAATATTTAATTCATTTTTATAATAAAGTATTCAACATGTGAGATAATTGAATTCTTTTTGGTTTTAGAATTGAATTATTGAATAAAATTAATTTAATTTAATGAAATTAATTTAATTAGAAGAAGTAATTAATAAGTTTAAATATTTCAATTTAAACTTTAGGAAATTGAATTTAATTAATTAATGAAGATTAATCAATTAAGGTTAATTAATTAAATAAAATTAATTATTTAATTAATTTTGGGGATTTTTTTAGATGATTTGCGAAATGAATTTAGATGAAAATAGATGATTAATTAATGATTAAAAACCATTAATTAATAGATGAAAATTAGTGTTTTTAATGTAAAGTTGAAAGTATGTCCATTTTAGGGTGTCTACATTTGCCCCTCTTTGATGCATTATGGCTTGTCAAATTGTGTCAAAGATTCTCTATTTTGATCCTACCCCAGCTTGCCCCAACGATAGCAGGTGTATTTATACCCCGTCAACAAATTTGAGGGAAAATTCATGACATGAGTGTTAATTTGTTGATACTACAAATTGTTAATCTGGGTATCTGACTATTTGTGAAAATACTTGAGTATGCTCGTGATACGGGATGTTAAAGTTTTCGGGGTCTGGGATGATAAATTTGAGGTCCTGGAGGAATTTAGGGTTTTTTAGATCCCTTATAAATAGATTTGAAATCCTTTCATTTATCACTTTGCACTCTCGGAGCTCTAGATCACCGGGTGAGTTTGTTCTTAGATTTATTTTCTTTCTATGTTATTTTTGAGCTATGGCGGGTCTTCCTAGAGTCGTGCACATTTATGATTGGGTCCAGACTTTTTGTCAGCCAGCTGGCGTAGGACATTTGGTGAGTTGCACTATCCTTTTGTAATTAATGCTTGCATTTATTACATTTTAAAAAAGTTTCTTTTTTGAAATTTTTCATAGGTTTCTGTAATAGGCTGTGATTTTGCCACAATTGCGGTTTAGGTGCCGCAATTGTCGATTGCATTTTGCAATCGATAAGAATGCCACAAATGTTGGGTTTATTACCGCATTTGCTATAAAAATGTTGCATTTTCTTGTTGAATGTTGCAATCGATATAAAAGGGCCGATTTGGCTTAGGAATGTTGTAATCGCTTTGTTTGTACTTTATAGCATGCACTTGTACTTATCTAATACTCCTATTTCTGACCTGATACTGATGATTGGCTTTTCTAATGTTTTGCAGTATATCAGGACTATTCTGTATTGTTGGGAGTCCAAACCTGTTGGGTTAGTATACCATTTCCACTTATCTGAGGCAGAGAGGGATATTTTGAGACATATTGGGTTATACTCGATATGATTTATGCCTGATATCATGACTAATAGGGGTCTAATCTTTTCTCTCTTAGAGCGATGGCATTATGATACATGTACCTTCTGATTACTAACTGGAGAGTGTACTTTCACTTTGGAGGATGTCTATCACATTCTTCAGATTCCCATCTAGGGTGCTCTTGTAGAGTGTGATCGAGACCTTGGTATTACTACTTTGTCTGAGTTATTTGGTCTACCCTAGGATCAGCTTGGAATGTTTGACCCTTATGATATCCCATGGTCTAGGTTTGGCATGGTTTTAGATAGGTTACCTACTTTGTTAGGTAGTTTGAGATGTGGGATCTTGTGGCCCGATCTTCACCAGCATGGATTCTCTATTGGTTTCAGTGTTGTCTTACAGGGTATGGTTAGAGATCATACTATATATACCTGGGGTCCCTGTATGCTGGCCCATATGTACTTCCATATGTTTTATGTGGCTTACCTTGATGGTAAGTCTCTTGGATGCAGAGCTACTCTCTTGCAGATCTGGGTATGAGAACACATTGTTGCCTGTAGGCCCGTAGGCACCCATGATCTTCCTCCGGGGAGACCATATGTATTCATGTATGATTGAGCTATTTTGCAATCCCATATGGGACATCTCATGTACTGGTGACAACAGTTGGATATGATGTCATAATTTATTTGGAGACCTTATAGGGATTGTCATGTGTGGGATGGGGAGGATGCACACCTTCCCTTATGTTATTATAGGAAATTTTTGATTGGTCGTGTGAGCCACCATGTACATATGATAGATTTCCACAACACCGACAGGCTGTTGTAGCAGTTCAGCGAGAGGCAGGATGTATCTGATTCTTATGCTTACTTTTCTCATCGTTTAAGGGATATCACTCTTTGGGGTGTCATCATTTCTCTAGATGCTGTGAGGACAAAGTTCATGGGTCTACTCCCTATTGCATGGACATGGCGATCAACCACTGTGGATGCAGGTATATCTTTTGATTTTCCCATGCTTGATGTTATCTCTCTTGGCATGCTCTCTTAGTAGTAGATATGTTTGATTAGTCACTTATGCTTATCATCCATGTGATACTGATGTTTGAACTTGTTCTCTTTGCAGGATCTACCCCACAGTATGATGCATGGTGGTAGCAATCTTGACCTATTCCTTTGACTGATGTGTCTCATCCTATTGTCAGTACAATTATGAGGAGGCATCGACAAAGATGGGGAGGAGGGAGAGCTGGAGGTCGGGATGGTGGGAGGGATGGAGGGAGGGATGGAGGACAAGATGGTGGGAGGGTTGGAGGTAGGGATGGTGGTCGAGATGGAGGAAGGATTGGAGGTAGGGATGGTGGTCGAGATGGAGGATGGGGGAGAGATTGTGGCTGAGATGGTGGGAGAGATGGTGGAGATGGCGGAGATGATCTTGGGCCTAGTGGTGCTAGTGGGAGGGTGAGGATGAGGGGTGGTCATGACATCGACATGCGGGTTGGGCTAGGTGTCATCCTAGAGGAGGAGAAGGCTTTAGAGGAGGAGGAACCCCGGTTGGTCAGGAGAGTGTGTCCTCGCATAGGTTTTGTGTTATCAGAGAGGGAAGAGGAGATGATAGTGGTAGAGGATGTGGAGATTTTATATGTAGATGCTGAGGAGGTAGGCTCTATCTTGTCTATGAGGATCAACAATACTAGTAGCAGTATTAGCACTAGTGAGAGCAGTGAAAACTCATGGGTTATTCGGGGCACTAGAGAGGAGAGATTGGGGGATTGGGGTGAGGAGGAAGAGATGGATATTTCTATGGGTGGGATGACTAGAGAGACTCAACAGGTTTTTGATCTTCAGGCTAGGTTGATTGACTCTGAGGCACAAGCTACTGCTTTGGAGAGTAGGGTTACAATAGCATAGGAGAGAGAGTAGAAGGCTCCCTCAGAGGTCATATCTTTCATTGATGGTGTATAGGATGTGCTTGATCGATTTTGGAGATCTGGGCATGAGGCCCAGAGAGAGATTGACTACTGGCGGTGCCATTATGAGGGTGTTGTTCCTCTAGCTCAGTGTGTACCTAGTTATATAGATTCACAGAGATCGAGTAGGGACCATAGGTCCTAGAGAAGTGGTATCAGAGATCCTAGTTCATAGTAGAGGCCTCCATCTGATATTCCACCCCCTCATCCTCCTGGTGGCGAGGGTGGGGGTAGCTCTTTTTGATCTTCTCAGTGTTCATTATGTATCATGTTGTGCCAATTTTGTAGTGATGATCCACTAATATACTCTGATGTTGTACCGATGATTGTATTTTGATATATTGATATTTATTTGACATACATGTTGATCACCTTATTTTTGTTCAGACTTGCGACCATTCATTGTATCATATATTTTGAGATCTATATGAGATGTAGCTTATGATTCTATATAATGTGCAGAGTTTTACTTTCTATATGTATGGTTCTAGACGATGATGCTTATATGATAAAATGTTTATGCAATCTGATTCTATATATGCAGACTCTTAGATGTATGATTTATTTTCCTAAGATACTGACATGTGTACGCAAGATGGTGCTTTATGAAATATGTGTTTATATGATGATGTTTATGGATGCATTTGATTATGATTACTATGTATGTAGATGTATTTTATTTTGTAATTTGATACACATAAATGGATGAATGCAATCCACTATCCACAAAATATTTGAGTAATGCATTTGTTAGTTAGAGAAAGTCAGTGGAAATTTTCTCTGGGATGGATTGATAGATAGGATGAGCAACCCAAGTCGGTGCCGCGTTTCCAATTTTTTTCATCATTGCACCTTATTATGAAAATCAAAGAGCATCCAATGCACCTAGATATTTTCCATCTTGATGCCGCCATGATCTCTTGATAATCGGAAGGAGTAGAGAGATTGAATAGAAAGAGAACCAAATGCACCCAAATATTGACTATCTGGATACCACTATGTTCCCTGATTTGAAAAGAAAGAGATCCAAATGCACCCAGATATTGACCATCTGGATACCGCTATGATCTCTAAATTTGAAAATAAAGAGAACCAAATGCACCCATATATTGACCACCTGGATACCACTATATTCTCTGAGAAATCTGGAAAAGTAAAAACAAGATAGAAATCCAATGCACCCAGATACAAACTAGATCTAGATATAGCTACAATTCTATTGGTATGAAAGATAAAAAAAAGCAAGATAAAAATCCAATGCACCCAGATATAGACCATCTGGATACCGCTATGATTCTTTTGGTAAGAACAAGCAGATAATAGAAAAGGATTGTCCAATTCTTTCCCAGGGTTAAGCTCTGAACATGGAACTGCATAGTTGCCAGATAAGTGACAATGCCTATCACATTTATCCTAAATAATCATTTACCCAAAATCAAAATGACACACTTCACAAACAAAAATCAAATAAAATAAGGTCATGATCCATCATAGCTACTCTCATCACTTGGTGGTATCCTGGAGTAGTGTAAGAACATAACTACGAAAGATAGACTAACATCTGACTAACCGAATGACTGACTGACCTAGTCAATAGTTTTTTTTTTCCTTGATTCAGTTTGATTCTCTTGATTAGCTTAATTCTCTGATGCTTGATTATGTCTGGTTTTATTAATAGATGACTCATATAAGACTGATTTGTCTGTTTTTGAGCGTATTTGTCACTATGTAAGACAATTGAATTTTTTGACTAATTGATTTGATTGATTGATTGAATTTGATAGCTGATAAAGCTGTGCCATATGGGCCCAGTGCTGATTCGCAAAGATTGTGGTTTTAATATTGATTGATTGGCTTGATCGCTAGTTTTATTTTTGATAGATTGGATTGCTGATGATTTTGATGCTGATTAAGTTTGTTTTATTGCCCATTTTTTTTGTTGGTTTTATTGCTTTGAGATTTTGCAATTTTTTTATTGTTTTTTATGAAGATTGATTTTTTTAGGACATCTTGATCTTTTTAGGATTTTGATGACTTTTTAGTTTTTTTACGGATTTTTTAGGACTTTTAGAATTGCCCCCTAGTCTGGTGGACCAGTACAAACCATGGGTAAGTGTTGATGCTCAGAGGGCATTGTGCTTCTGGAAATAGCTTGGGTAGCCAGCCTTGCATGCAGGGAGCTCAAGCTTTGATCTTTGGAGTTCATTGATGGTGAAGCGTTATTTTAACACTTGGCACCTATTTTCCTTATTTTCACCAAGGTACTTTCTCAATAGTGCTTGTTTGTCAGGTTTTCACTGAAAGAGGGATTTTGTTTCTCTTTACTTTTTGGTTTTTTTTTTTTGTGTTCTCACCAAGGCGCCTATTTACTGGGTTTTCACCAAGGTAACCTTTTGTACTTTTTTTATTTTTTTGGTATTTTAAGGATATGTAGATAAGTGCCTTAAATTTTGAGACCTCAAGCGTAGAACCTCTTGAGGTGCATGTTGTTGATGTAACCTAGGAGATGATCTTCTTCTAGTGTTGCCAGTTGGTGTGCTCCACTATTGTAAGATGTGACAATGACATAAGGGCCTAGATAGTCAGGCTCAAATTGTCCTTGTTTCACCCTCTTTGCTTGATTCTTTTGATTTTCCATAAGTAAAAGGTCTCCTACCTCAAAGGTTCATTGTCTCACCATCTTGTGATAGTTCCTTCTAAGGTGATTCTAATAGCCTTGTAAGTGGTTGAGTGCATTTTGTCTCCTTTCATCTAATAGTTCTATTTCACTAAGCCTTCCTACTCTGTAGTATTCATCAGAAATGAGGTTCTTCAATGATATTCTTAGGGATGGGATTTCTACTTCGAGGCGTAGGACCACCTCTGATCCATATACTAGTGAGAAAGGAGTGGTTTCTATAGGTTTTATCACACTAGTTTTGTATGCCCATAGTGCAAGACTAAGCAGTAAATACCAGTCTTGCCCTGATTCATTAACTTTTTTCTTCAAGATATTCAATATGGTTATGTTTGATGCTTCAGCTTAACCATTCGCTTGTGGATATTAGAAGGAAGAGAAACCTTGTTTGATTTGGAACTGCTCACAAAGATCTTCAACATCTTGATTTTGGAAAGGTGTATTGTGATCTGTTAGTATGGTTTGAGGAATTCCATACCGGCAGATGATGTCGTTGAGTATGAACATGTAGATTTTCTTTCCAATGATGTAGGTGAGAGGAATGGCTTCCACCCATTTAGTGAAGTACTATGTTGCTGTATTTATTTACTTATGTCCATTAGACGAGATTGGTGTAATCTTGTCGACTAGGTCAAATGCCCACATAGAAAATGACCATGGTGGAGTGATAGGATTGAGTTCTTGGGCTGGTGCATGGATGAGGTCTCCATGAATCTTACATTTCCTACAACTTTGCACATACTTATTTGCATCTATCTCTACTGTGGGCCTGTAGTATCCTATTCAGATGATATTCTTTGCTAAGATATTACCACCTGTGTGGTTCCAAAAATTCCTTCATGTACCTTGTACAAAGCTCTCTGGGATTCTGTGGAAGTGAGAAATCATAATAAAATTCCATATAGACTTCTATATATATTACTATCAAGAAGAGTGTACTTAGAGGCTTGGAGGATGAGAGACTTCTTTTGGTTCCTAGACAAGTCGAGAGGTAGGACACTACTTTGGAGGTAATTATACATGTTATGGTATCATGGGGTTTCAGGACCAATAAGGACACACATTGATTATGTGATTGGTGCTTGGTGTTCTGGTATCATGAGTTTCTCTACTAGAAACTAGAATTTGGTCTCTTTGCCTGGAATGTCGATCAAGGATGTTTTGGTCACCATCACATCTGCTGCTTCATTTTGAACTCTTGGTACTTTCTCAAATATGATGAAATGGAATGATGCACACATCCTGTCCATCTTCTCTCTGTATGGGATTAGATTCTAATCTTTTTTCATATAGTCATTGTTTACTTGGCTAATGACCAACTATGAATCTCCATAGAATTTGAGGTTCTTGATTCTCCATTGTATAGCTATCTTTACTCTAATGACTAGAGCTTCATACTCAGCTATGTTGTCTGTGCATGGAAAGTTGAGCCTAAAATATTTAGGGAACATCATTGTTTGGAGTGATGAGTACTATCCCTACTCCTACACCATGGTTTGTGCATGACCCATCAAATTATAGTTGTCATATCTCTATTGCTAGTTGTACTGTAAGAATGGACTCATTTGGAAAGTCAGAGATTATAGGCTGATGATCTTGTAGGGGTTCCTCTGCTAGTTGGTCTGCAATCACTTGCCCTTTGATAGATTTTATGTCCATGTACTTTATGTCAAATTCTCTTAAGATCATCACCCATGTAGTGAGCCATCTGGTGAGTGTTTCTTTTCTCAGTAAATACTTTAGGGGATCAATGTGTGCTATCATCTTGGTTTGATAGCTTAACATGTAATGTTTCAGCTTCTGGGAAGCAAAGAATATTGTGAGGCATGATTTTTCAATTGGTGAATATTTTAGCTCATAACCTACCAAGGTTCCTGCTGAGATAGTATACAACTCTCTCTTTTCCTTGGTCACCATGTTGTGCTAGGAGCACTCCTAGTGCTGAATCAATTTTTGAGATGTAAAAAAGTAATGGCCTACCTTGAACGGGTGGCACCAATATGGGAGATTTTAATAGATAATCCTTGAATATTTGGAATGCTTCTTCGCATTTTTCTGTCCATATGAATGATACATCCTTATGTAGTAGATGTTGGAATGGATGGAACTTGTTTGCTAATTTGGCTATGAAACACCTTATGGATTGAAGCTTTCCTTGCAATCATCTTAGTTTCCTTAGATTAGTCGGTGGTGTCATATCAAGGATGGCCTTGACCTTTTATGGATCTACCTCAATGCCTCAAATTGACACAATGAATCCCAAAAGATTTCCTGCGGTGACCCTGAATGCACACTTTTTTGGATTTAGTTAGACTTTGTATTCTTGAATTCTATCAAATATGGGTCCCAACACTTGTAGATGATCCTTTCTGAGCATTGACTTTGCAAGTATGTCGTCAACATAGTCTTCCATTATTTTGTGAATGAGATCATGGAATATTGTGGTCATAGCCCTTTGATATGTTGCTCCTACATTTTTAAGGCCAAATGACATGACATTCCAACATTAAGTGCCCCAAGCATGTGTAAATGCAGTATTGTGTTAGTCATCTAGTGCAATCCTTATTTGGTTATGTCACGAGAAGCCATCCATGAGTGATAGAATTTGATGTCCTACTATGAGATCTACTATCATGTTGATATTCTATAAAGGAAAGTCTTCCTTGGGACAAGCTTTGTTTAGATCCCCAAAATCTGTGCAAATGTGGATCTGACCACTATGCTTGGTTACTGGTACCAGATTAGATATCTAGTTTGTGTATGGGATTGGTCATATAAATCCAACATCTAGGAGTTTCTTCAACTCTTCTTTGACTAGTAATGCAACATTTGGGTGTATCTTTCTCAACTTCTTCTTGACAAGTTTGGCATTTGATAACAACGGCAGATGATGTAACAAAAGCTCTAGATCTAGGCATGACATGTATGAGTAGGACCATGCAATATTGACTTTCCTTTCTTTGAGGAATCTAATGAACTGCTCTCATTCCTTTGGATTGAGTGATTTTGCCAAGTAGATATTCTTTGGGTTCTTTTCATCACCTAGGTTGACTTCTTCTGTTTCCTCTGCTACTAATGATGACTTTTCCCCTGTCAAGGGGAGGAAGTCCTTCTTTCCATCTTCTAGTGCCTTGGTGAGGTTTTCACTACAAGATACATATTTTATGTTATTTTTCATTTTTTGTGTCAGTAAGCGCCTTGCTGTTTTCACTTACTGACGATTCTTTTTTCTTTTTATTTTGTTTTTTTTACTAGAAAGAGGAGCTTCCTCCCCGAAATATCCTGATCTGTCTAGGTCAATGGAGAAACTTTTCTTTTGGTCCCCTAATGGCATTCCTTCTCTGAGTCCCATGAATTCTATAATAGCCTCATCATTTTCAAAGAGATCTATATCAAGTTGTCCTTGTTGATCCCATTCTATCAGTTTTGGGTGTACTAGACAAAGGTCCTCATGGTGGGTTGAATCTATTGGGTTAAATGGGACAATGGTGATGGTTTTGATGAACCGAGAGTGTGATGTGGATGTACCACCTAGGTAATTGGCATCAATATGTTTATCGATATTTCATGGCTGGTCCTCTATGGTTAATTGGTCAAACATCTCCTCGAGGTGTATAGTGTTGACTAGCCAAAGGGAATAATCTGGGATTGATGATTTAGAATTATGGAGGGATCTCCACTGGTAATCATGGGAATTAGTTTCCCAAGAATTCTCATCAGATGTCTCAATTCCCTCGTTATCTTGGATAGCTTGGTTAAGGTTTAATCAGGAATATGAGGTTCCCACTTCAGATGTCAATAATTGTTGAAGTATATTGCTGATTAAGGTATGTTTTGGGTTTTTCCCCTGGTGTAACTCTGCCACTTTCTCTTGATCAATGGGTATGTCTCAGATGGTAGTATTGGTTCTTTATTTCCCATAGCCTAACCCTCTCCTATTTCTATGGGTTGGCGGCAAAGACAGTTCCATTAGACTTTGTTGTCTTGCCCCTAGAATAGTCATACCATCATACCCAAACTTTTTCCGCATTGTGAAGCTAGCTCCATATGTTGACATGGGTATGGGTGATTGAAGTGTGTCTTGTTGGTCTTGATACAACCATGTGTTAATATCTAGATCAAAAGGGTTCTCTTCCACAATGTCACCCCACTTGACAAAGGTGGTGGATGGACATCTAAATAGAACAGGTTTTGGGGTTTCAGTTGTTGTCACTGGTTGTGGCATGTCATATGGACTTGGGCTTTGAGGCATGTTGGTGATAGTAAAAGCTTCCTCATGGCTATATTCACCACATCCTTTGTCAGTAATAGATATCTTCCCCGCTCTTCTTGTGACATCCTTGGGAATTGAATTTGAGGTGGAAGGGATGCTTGCCTCTTGGTTTGAAGGAACTTGGTTGTCAGTACTACTTTTGATGGTGTTATAGTATTGGAATGGGTTTGGATCTCCTTCAATAATGATTTATGACCCCTGGTATGGGAACTTGATGCACTAATAATATGTGGAGGGTACAGCTTGCATCTCATGGATGCATGGTTTTCCTAGTAACATGTTATATCCCAACTCTAGGTCTAGGATTTGGAACGTGGTATTCTTAGTGATGGGGCCTATTCAGACTGGTAGTATGATAATAACCTTGGAAGACCTTTCTTCTTCATCATAGGCCTTGATATTAGTTCTCCTCATCACATCAATGCTGGATTCATAGCAGCCTAAGTGCTTGATTACTTTTAAAGTACATATGTTTAATCCGGCTCCACAATCAATGAGGACTCTATGGATTGCATGTTTGTGAACTTGGATGAGTAAGTGCAAGGGATTTTTATGCAAGGGTTTTTGCGGTAGCATGTCATGGTCTATGAAGGTTGCATGCTTGTTGGAAGATATGTGGCTCACCATTGTTTGCAAGCTTTCCGGAGTTATGTCCCTTGGGATAGCTGCATTTTGGACTGCTTGGTCGAGAGCTTTCTTGTATTGTGGGGATATGCGCAAAAGGTAAAACATGGATATATGGGAAGGCATGTTCTTTAGCTAATCCATGAGGCTTGTCTATGGATCAGTGGTTGTAGGAGGATTAACTCATATAGAATATGTGGAAGGAACTCCCTGCAAGACAACTTTGGTATCGCGTGTGGTGACAAAACATTTAGCACTTGGGTCTCTGATTGTAATAGTAGTGACATGACTATCTGAAGGGTTTATGCAGTTGATGGTGTTATCCATATTTGTATAGGTGTAGTTTACTTATTTTGAATATCTACCAGACTTGGAGGATTTCCCTTTATTGTGATTATATAATGTGTCATTGTAGATCATATGGTTAGTGGTGCTTTTTGTTTGGGCATTGGTGACATCGATGACCCCTATGTCAATCAAATATTGGATGGCATTTTTCAATCTATAAAAGTTGGGTGTTTTGTGTCCCTTTACTCGATGAAATTCATAGAAATCATTATCATTGTACCACTTTGGTTTGATAGCACCATGTTCGTATTCTTTGATTTTAGGTGTAATGCCCCACCAGGGAACCTCGGAGAACTAACCTAAACATGGCACTAAGTTAACATGATAAATTTTTTCTTAAATGTTTACAAAAAATAATGATAACAATGCGGAATCAACACAATGAGATACATAACATACACATAAGTACAACTCAAAAAAGATACAATTCTCGAGGGTTCCTTAATGTAGAATTACTTAAGAAAAATAATCTATGAATAACAACTATAAAGAGCTAACATAAAGGATACATCAACTGAATCTAATAATATTGATCTCACAATATAAGACCATATACACATCTGATACCCAAGGTATAATACATAATAAACATCCACTGCACATGTCACAGGGTATGCAATAATACATAACTATACAATACAATACATCCTCCAAAGGATGTCAACCAATATCCACATATGGTAAAAATATACAACTCATGAAAATGAAAAAGTCTCCATAAGTCTAAGAAGAAAGAATTGCAACAAGGATCATCCAAGCATGAAGAAGAACTGTCAAAATCTCAATGGTAATAAGAATCACTACCACTCAACCGTGTGGAACCAAAGGTCCACTCCCACCGTGCTGAGGAGATAGTAACATGCCCACTCGCATGGGTATACAAAAAGAAGGAAACCATCAAAGGTATACATGACATCATACATAAATGCATGGGAAGATCCTAGAAGCTCTCTAAACCACAATAAAAAAGTCTACACAATACCATAGGTAATTGACACACATAGGATAACCTAAGCTGTATATAGGGAAGTGTCATCACATAAGTCTACCCTTGAAGGTAGCCCTAGTAGTCCCTCTTGGACCTTGGCCTCCAAGTGACTCTATGTGGCTCACTAATCCTTTTGTGAAGACAAGGATCCTAACTCCCATTCTAGCATGTAATAAAACTCAAGACATGGGTAGAGACTTAGACATCTTATTAGTTCATTTAAAAACCCCTTTAATGTTTCATATTTTCACTTATTAAGTAAATTTCCAATGAAATTACCCTTGTAGCCTCTTAGGGCCCTGGACCCATTGCAAGCCACTTCCCCTCTATACACTTAGTTAACCTACCTAGGCTCATAAAACAATCATGAAGGTAATACATAAATCTCAAACTACTTCCTGCCCATATAGGAGCACATTGATTCTCAAATAACCATAAAAATTAACATTACCCTCATAAGATCATAAACTATAGTTTAAACGAATCAGGTTGGGTATAAGGAATCATGAGCATGACGACATCACAGAAACATGCACTAGCAATCACACAAGATACCGTAAGAAAACCAACAAACCCAAAACCTCTGGTTTTACATCTTGAAGGTCATCTATCCCCAACAGAGACCTAAAATGAAAACATCATATACAAGGAAAGAATACCTAATTTACTTCAATAATCACTCAAAATACACCATGACATGATAACACATTTCAAAAAGAACTAATCAATCATAGTGATAACATAATGATATATACATCATTAACAAGAACTAATTCAAAATTCAGTGATAACATAATTATAACATTGTGATAAACAAATTTATAATATCCTATTATGGAAATTCGTTCATCTAGTAAAATTACTAACACACTATAATTCCATATCCCAAGAAAATGCACAATAAAAGTTCCTATAGGTTAATTTATAAAATTCCAAATAAATAAATTAACCTATTTAAATAATTACAAAAATTATGCAAACATAGGTGTAACATTATTAATTGACATTAATAATAATCATCCCATAATATACTATCATTATTTAATTTACACCATATGTAAAAAAACCATCCATTTAAATAATGGCCCTCATAAAATAAATTCGCTTTATACATATAAATATTAATGTTTAACTTATATATATA
>MU226576.1:758836-771015 GCA_018584345.1 Thuja plicata | reverse complement strand
CCTATAGGACTAGCATTCAAACCCCGACAGGAGCTACACCTTTTTCTTTGGTTTATGGGGCCGAAGCTGTTCTTCCTTTAGAAGTTGAAATACCATCCCTTAGAGTTTCATTGCATGGATTAATAATGGATGAGGATTATAGAGTTGCCCGTCTTCAACAATTGGAATTGTTGGAGGAACATCAAACTCAAGCTTATGATCATTTGAAAGTGTATTAGAATTGCATTTCCAGGAACTATAACAAACATATCAAGCCAAGAAACTTTCAAATAGGAGATCTAGTATTGAGAGAAAATCCAAAGAATCAAGCCGATAGAGAAAAGAAAGGAAAATGGGAAGCAAATTGGCTGGGTCCTTTTGTCATTTTTTCTTCATTTGGAATGGGAACTTACAAATTAGATGATTGTAATGGTGATGAATTTCTAGAACCTATCAATAGCATTCATCTTAAGAGGTTCCACACCTGATTCAGAGGAAAGAGTATCAGAATAAAGAGTATAAGTTGAAGAGTATCAAATGATTCAAGCATCACGTTTGTACACGAGAAAATTCAAAAATACCAAAAAAAAAGGAGAAAAGATCAAAAATATAAAAAAATCAGAAATTTCAAAAAGCCAAAAACATTTGAAAAAGAAAAAAAAGTGCCCTGGTGAAAACCTAGCAATAGGCACCTTGGTAGCAAAAAAAAAAAGTATAAAAAGAGAAAAAGAGCAATAAACCCAAGAGGTGAAAACCTGGACACAGGCACCTTTTGTCCCTTAGGTGTTTTCCTAGTTACATTTGTACATATTGCAGTTTTCCTCATCTCACTTGTTCATATCCTCATTGCATCCATCATTCATGCATTACCCTAATGAAGTCTTAGAGCTACATTTGTCACATCCTAGATTTAGTTGCCCTACGTATCACATTGGCCACATTTATCACTTGGGGGCACACATTGTAGATAGCTTTTGATACCAACCAGATTCAACAATGCAACATTTCGGTCACACATCAGAAGAAAATTTTTAGATTCTAGAGAGACATTTTTGAATCTTTGATAACTATCATTGTCCAACCCTAAACAGTTTGATCGCATAGCATGATCCTCGAACCTCATTTGACTTATTTTATCAGGATTAAAAATTTGACACATCTTAAATGATCAGATTGTCTGGAATTCTTATTTGAAAATATTGATACATTTCACAAACACTTGGAATTTTTGGTGAATTTTTCATTAATTTTTTTTGAGTCATGTCTTTTTAGTTAATCCATGATGTTTCGGCTAGATTGGCAATGATAAAAGACATGATGTTTTCTTAAGCTTTTGAGTGATTGTTTTGAGGAAGATTCTTTAACTTGTGTGAATTAGTCTAAAGACATGGTCTTCAAAGAACCATAGAGGACATTCATACAGGATGGGGGGTCAACCTTTGTTTGTTTATGCAAAAGGATACCTTGGTTATTTAGATTTTCCATATCTTAATACCAACATCCACTTGCAACATTGAATCCGATTAAATCGGTATTCATATTCCCATAGTTGGTCTTCCAACTAGTGAGGGTTGTACTTGGTTTTGTAGAAAGGAGTTACCACACGTGAGAAAGTCATATTCACATTCTTATGGTCGCAGTGGCACCAGTAAGGATTGTATGGACTCCTAGTTCCACAAACGCTCTATGATGAAAATATATCTCAGTTTGCATTTCTTTCACAAACCTCAAGGACAATTAGTTGCATTGCATTGCATTCATGTTAGATTAATCGCATGTTGCTCTCTAGCTTGCGTTCTCAAAATGCTTACATTCTCAAATGGTTTGTCTTTCTAGCAATTTTCCAAGTTCAAGGGGGGGGATAAAATTTGATCATATTTCATCGAATCATATGAGTTTCAAGTCATTCCAAAATGAGATCTTCCTTTGCATTCATCATCATTAGTCATTATTCATTATTCATATCAAGAGAAAATCAAGAGAAAAGATTCATTAATCATCACTCATTTTCCATATCATCATTTAGAACTGCATATCATAAATTAAAATTGCATACATTCAAAAATACAAAGATAGATGCATTTCATTTACCATTAAGCACTAAGTATTGCACTCATTGCATTGCATAATCCATACATTGTTAAAACAAAAACATATAGAAATACATTGCATTCACATTATTTGCATCCATTTATCTATTTCCTACTCTAAGACATTTGCATCCATTGCACAGATCAAAATAAATGCATCATAGCAACATATAGACATGCATAAAAGGAAATCTCATAACATCATCCAAGGCAATCAAAGAAGATCATCAGATAAATGTCCATCATCAATGTGTATAACATAATCAGTACATCAATGGTACATCAAATTCCTGATCCAAATAAAGTACATTTGATACAAAATCCTGGGTCCATGTCTATCTCGTCACCTAGTAGGGGCACCTAATCCGTCTAAACATGTGCCTGATCCACCTGCGCCATTAGGATCTCTATCACCTGCTCTATCCTATGAGCCAGGAGGTGCCTGAATAGTGCTCGTACTGGTTGGTAGCTAAGCTAAAGTGGCCAAAAACTATTGTAACATGGTCATGACCTGGTCTAATCTGGCTGTCAGTGTAATCCCCACACATCCTGCACTATACCATCTAAAACTGGAGCCTGTGCTGCTGGAGGACCCTATGGTTCTTGAGGAGCTATAGGAACTTGTGGTGCCACCTATGCTATGCTAACCTAAGGGTCAACCTATGGTATTTTCCTAGGAACCTGTCTAGCCTCCTGAACCCGTCTCTATCTCTGTCTGGCCCAATCGGCATCTACTCTCAAAGGAGCTTGACCCTGTGGTCCATGTGCACCTGCTGTTCTCTGCCTAGGCTATCTGAAACCACCACATCGACCTCTCACATGAATTCCTCTCATCCGAGGCCCACCTGCTCTTTGTACCCTTGGCACTCTTAGTGCTCTTTGGACTCTGCACCAGCATGGCCTATCGCCATCATCACCGTCATCTCCACCATCTCCATCATCCTCAGACAGCTCATCAACATCTAGGATCGGCTATGCCAGATCAGTGAATCTCATGAACTGATATCACAGGAACCACTCTCGATACTTTGTGGACATCCTTGCATCTACAACATGTGGTAGCAAATACCATACTCCGTATCCTAGCTGATCAATCTATACGTAAGCTGACTGGTAGTCAACCTGTGTGCCCCACATCAATCTCTCTGCCTATACTCGAGCATATAAAGCCATGCCCTATGGCATATACTACATCTGGCTAAACTAGCGTAGCACTCTACCAAAGAAAAATCTCTCAATAATCAAAGAGGACTGGCCTATCATCCATCAAGGAGAGAACATATAAGGCAACTCATCATCATCCTCTCGCCACCTCTCACACTGCAAGTATGGCCTCCACACAACCTGATCAATGTCATCAATCGCCCATCTCCAATAATCAACCTTGCCCAGATGATGCTGGAAAATCATGCCATCATACAAAAATGCATACGGATACCCTCGGGCCTGCACTTGTGCTGAGACTGGTCTAGTGATGGGGATATGCTCCCATGTCCACAACTGTAACAAAACTGCACTGGCTAAAATTGTTGCACTACGCCGATAAACAATCTCATGCAAATCATGGTATAACTGTGCTAGCACACATGAACCCCAATCCATCATCCATGCATGCACAATGAAATCCTCTATGATCCGGCCCCATTCAACCACAAAACCATGTCCTCGCCTATTTGGCAGTAATAATCCTCCTATCACCACTCCTAATAATGTTGGAAGGGTAGGGAATGAGGCAAATTGTGTCCAGGTAATGCAATCATCTGTAATGGTGTTATCTCTGAACACCCATCTGCACACGTTGCTATCATAAACTAAATCATAATACACCCACTCCCCATGAGTCAGGATCCTCAATAATCTATAAACATCCTCAGGTGTGATAGTCATCTCACTAAGGGGTAGATGAAAAGTATTATGGTCAGAGTGCCAACGCTCTTCCATAGCTGTCAATAAACCTTGATTCAGCTGAAACTGAGGGAGATCTAGAAGGAAACTGAGACCACAAGTCTCAATAGTATGCCGCTTAGCTAGCGTGAGCTCATCTACTAAATCGAAGATCCACATCGCCACTCCTTGCACCTGCAACTTGCGGTAATGCTCCTACATTTTGAAACAAAGTGCATCATGTTAGTTTTTCTCCTGATGAACCATTCTAACTCAATCATAACATATTAAATCTATCTTTTCTCTAACTTGAGCATATCAAATTATTTCTCCTAACCTGTAAATCATGAGACACAAGGACAATTTGTAATAATTTTTAATCATACCTGATTAACCTATCAAACATTCATCATTATGACTTTTCTACCATCCTAAACACAATGCGACATTTTGGACGAACATTTTCTAGCTTGGAACCTAATCAAGTCATCTGGACGATCTATCAAACTGAGTTCATCTATTTTTCCTCTATCAAAAATTTTCATCTTTATGGTAGGCAGCACTTCACTATGTGTACGCGGCTTTTAAATGCCAGGCGGATTTTTAATATTCAAAAGTGGCTCTTTACCACACGGAGGCGGTGCTTTATGTTTTAGGTGGCATTTTACAAGCCTACGCGGCTTTTAAAACATAGAGTTGTAGGCGGAATTTTATCTATCCAGGGTTGCAATTTTACCCTAGCTCCTATGTGGCTAAGGATTGCGCATATGCGGCTCTTCATAGCATGGATGCGGCTCTTAATAGGCCTACGCGGCTCTTTGCCAATACTATTCTAAAAAATAGTTAAAAGATGCAATAAATGCAATTTTTTGAAGTAATAAATGCACTAAGAGGGTCTGAACCACTCACCGGAGGCCCATAGTCAGGTGGTCTCTGATATCTACACGCTCGCTTGAATCTATGTTCTCGAATCAGGACCACCATCGCTATCCAACGTCACAGGATCAGAGCAAAATCTCAATAGTAAAAAGTGAAAATGAATAGTAAATTTAGGTTTTTCAACCTATTTAAGCTATTTTAACCTATTTTCTGACATTTTTGACCCAGTCAAACCTAATTTTGCCTAATCTTCTCACTGGGGCATTTGTTTGACAACTTTTCACATCATCATTTGTCAGAAATGTTATCATCTTTTGATCTATCTTGTTCACTTTGTCTAATCAAATTTTTGCCTATGATCAAGATGATTCCATTTCTGAGGGGGCATCATCATATCATCAAATCAGGATCCTACATCATATCTTATATCCAATCTGGGGCATTGAAATTTCAAACTTTATCAGTCGAGTACCATATCAGGGTTTTCATATTAGAGTTTCATATCAGGATTTCATATCAGGGGTTTCATATCGGATTTCATATTAGGATTTTCATATTAGTATTTTCATATCGGATTTCATATCAGGTTTTCATATCAGCTCATCAATATCAGCTCAATGATTAGGACAATCAAGCTTTCTTTGAATCAATGCACTTCGCACATCAATTCAAAGAGGGACATTTATAGACACCTAAAATTTACCAAGTGTATCTCAAACATTTCAAATTATAAATCTCAGCCAAATGCTTCAAAATATCATCTCAATGCAAATCAAATGGACATTTAATCAATGCAAATCAAAGAAACAAAATTCAAATCAAATCAAAAGATTAAATAATCATGAAATCAATTAATTAAAATCAAGCCTAAAGGGATTAATCAAATTATGCAATTGATTTTCAATTTTATAAATCAAATCAAAAAGAATCAAATCCAACCCATTTACCCTTCTATGGCTAATTTAATTAAAAGATGGAGTTATTTAAATTCCTTGATATCTTTGAGAGACAACCAACAAACTTTCCTTTATTTGCAGACAACTCATAGATTTTTTATTTTACCAAGATTTTTGCTTAACCAAGCTTTGATCATGATTAATTCACTCTACCCCCTACCCTTGAGAAAATGCTATAAAGATAGGCCATTTCCTTTGTGTTAAGGATCCAAGAATTCAAGAGCAAAAGGCATCCTTATTATCGACATATTGAGAACATATTGAGCATATTGAGGAGCATTTTGAGAGGTTTGAGAGAGAGAGATTCAACATTATTTTCATTTATCTTATCATGTTTTAGAACATTTGCTAATATTTATTTTAATCTTGGAGCTTTCTTAAGAATTTTAATCATCGCAGCTAGTTTTAAGCATTTAGATCTTTATACATATCTCGTTCTAGGATTGTCCTTGAGAAAGATTAAGCCTGAGAGCTTCTCTCAACAAAGCTTGAATAGAGAACCATGAGATGATATAGTTTTTTAGTTTCATTTCTTTAGATTAATTTGTTATCTTTCCATAGAATAGTTTGCTTTCATTCTTAATTTCATGAAGGTGCATTTTCATGTACACTATATATATATATATATATATATATATATATATAGTGGGGGGTACGTGGCCCCCACCCCATACCTCTCTTAATACCCGTTAGCTCCCTTCCTTACGGAAGGAACCGCGGGGGCCACAACTGCGGCCGACAGCAGCTGCCGCGCCGACAGCTTGGGCTGTCGCGCTGCCTTGGGAGGTGGGGATTTGGTGGCCCCTACCTCCCCTTTCACATGCAAATTTTTTTATAAATTTTTTTTAACTATATTTTTTTAACAATTTTTTTTCTAAAAACACTTTTTGAAAACAAACTTTATTTTTTTAAAAATAAATTTAAAATTTTTTAAAATAAGAATAAACTAACTCTCTTTTGTTTTTTCCTCATTTTCTTTTTGTCTTTTTCTGGGTTTTTTTTTTTTAAATTTACTGCCGAATTTTTTTATTTCTCTTTGTATTTCCAGAGAGTTTTTTTTTTTATTCCATTTAATTTTTTCCAAGAGAATTTTACAAAGATCAAATAGTTTCCTTGCCACTATAGTCTCTACTATAGGCCTATTTGATTTATTAAATTTTAGGATCTTTCAAAAGGTATTTTTCTATGAAATTTTCACAACATAACCCTACTATGCTAAGTTATATTTTTATCTAAAAATACTAGATCTAGGGTTTCAAGATCACCCAAATTAACAAGAACATCAAGTAACTCCTAACAAAAGAAATACAATCAACCAAGCACAACGAAGATAATTTTTTACAAGAATTGAAATCAACAAAGGGTTTTTTAAATCCTACCTCAAATTCAACCATGAATTTGTCAAAGAAGCCTTTTGAGAAATGAAGAATCCCGAAGGCCTCCGAATTTGAATCCGACAATAGATTCAGAATCACGAAGCCTCCAAAGGAAGGATCTCCTCAATTCCTCTAAGCCTCCAACCACAACAATTTCACTCTATAGAAAGAACACAAGAAGCTCACACAAAATTTATCCTCCAAAATTTCTCTCCCAAAAACCTATTATGACCAAATAAGAAGAGAACTCCCCTAAAGAGACTCAACTCCCACTTTTCATGCAATCTCCAAAATAGACACTCCACTAAACCTAGTTAACTCAACTCTCCAAATTGAAATAAAATAACAATTATTAATTTAAAATATCCCTTTAATTGTGTAACTCAACTTTGACTCTTTAAACCAACTTGCCTTTTGAATTCAAACTCCAATTTTAATAAATAACTTACACATATAATTAATCAAATAATATATTAAATAGATTAAATATTTAAAACACAATTTTATCCATGCACTCAAATTATTAATTATTTAATAAAGCATAAAAGCTAATATAATCCAGTTAAATATTTAATTAAATCCAATTATTCAATATTTTAACTTTAATTAATTTTCTTAATTAAACATGGGTATTCAATTAATTTAAATTAATTAAATACCTTATATTTAATAATTAATTCCTATAATACTCAATTAAATAAATCACATGATAATTCACACAATATCAACACACTCAATTGAAAATACACAAACACACCCAAACACACTCAAGGATAGGATCCACAAATTTACATCAACTAGATGAATTCAGATAGGGTAGTCAAACTGATACTCATCCAATACTTAGGACAATAGGCTTAGGGTAAGGTTTTGGACCTGGATACTATCTCCCCTCTCTTACCATTGAGATATTGTGATAGGGCACACTCACTCCTACCAATTTAGGGAAGACATAGCCTGGTACCTACAAACCTATCATCACAAAGACAAACATACATGCATTTAATATATCTGACAATGGTTGAGACTATTTTATCATGTGGATCTCACCGAAGAAAGTAACTACGACTCTGTCCCATACCATACCAAACACATCAAACAGTAACGCAAAATATACAAATGATCCATTTGCATACAAATACAGGGTCAGTATTGTTAGAAAACCATAATCCAAATAAAATCCTATCATATACATAAGCATCATAAAATAACCATAAATCACATGTAAAAGATGATATAATACACCAAGCAATGGATCCATAACATAAAGAAATGCAATACATAAATATCCTCCAAACTATCTGAGGTAACCAACACATACATAAAAATTCCTAAAAGAGTTCAGCAACTAAAAACTAAAAGCAAACTAAGGGGTGGGTACTACATCCTCCTCCCCTAAAACTAGGCTTACTCCTGGAAGTCTACAACAAAGAAAGAGATATGAATCTCTCAACACAAGGCATCCTACTGAGTCACAAAAGACTCAAAGTGTGGGTCCCATAGGACCCTCCCCAGGTCTCTAATTCAAACACTGGGGATCATTCCTCTTTGTAGGAATGCAGAAACTAGCTGTTGGTCCTCTACTCGAAACCTCACTCAGGAGTATGATACATAGTTGGAGGATGATCAAATGCTGTATATGCTCTGTGAGACATACCAACATTCCCAACTATAGGCTCAGACGTTGTTGGCCTTTATTCTAAGAACTACGGTGCACATTGAGGACAATTGAATTCAATATGTCCAAACTGCCCACATGTAAATAAAGCTCCTCTGCTATCACCTCCTCTAACTAAAGGTGCACTAGACTGTTGAACACTACCCTACTGACATCCTAATGTACACTCTGCGTTGGCTGAACTGTCTAATTGCGCTTCCTGCGCTGAATATCATGAAATTTCCTAATCTGAGGACCACTAAAAGTAGGAGGATTGGTTCCTCCCTGCTGCTATGACTAATTACCTTTTGGAAAGGTAGAAGGGCCTCTAGAATTCTCATCTCCCTAAGAATGATTACCTCTAAAACTAGACCTAGGTACACTAGGTTACACTCCCAACTGTCAACCATGGCCCAAAGCTAGATTCACCTCTGCAAGAGTAGCTTTAATGACCGATTCTCTAAGGGTTGTAGGATGGAAGAGCCTAACCTCCCCAATGATGCATTCATTGATCCCCCTAACAAAATGTTGAATCATAAGGGCTGAATCATGACCATATCTTGCATACTGCTTGAGCTTGAAGAATCAACTCTCATACTCTACCACTTATAGTGTCAACTGCCTCAGGTTATGGAACTCATCCGCTCACTGTTGCCTCCATTGATCTGAGAGGAAGTGCTCTCAAAAGTGCTCAAGAAATAACTACCAAGTTACTATATCCATTTGAAGCCCTAACTTCTCCTCTTCTATCTTCCACCACACTGCTGCAAAATCAGAGAGTTGCATCACTGCATACCTAGCTTTAGTATTGCTACTAAAGGGATGCATGACAAAACTCCTCTCTAAGGAAATAAGCCAGGTCTCAGCCTGAGACCTTGATCCTTTCCCATCAAATGGAATAGGTCACACTCTCATGAGATCCCTCATGTGGTTCACTGCCACCACATTAGGATCCACCATGATGGTCCTCCTTGGAGGGCTCCTAGTTCTCACCCTCTCTCTCTCTCTACTCCAATTGAGAATGATGAGAAGCATCCTTCTCCACTCTACCCTACTCAGGAAGATGATTCAAAATTTCCTGCAACATCTTCCTAATCTCTAGCTCTCCAGACCCAGATTGACGCTCTTCCCTCTTCTCCTCTCTACTATGATGATGAGCATTGTCTTGACTGACACTTGTGGAAGGACTATGATCCCTACCCCTTCCAGGGCCACCAACTCAGCCTCTACCATGACCTCTAGCAGCTCTAGTCTCAAGCATGATTCCTGAAGCAACCAGAGAACCAAACCACAACTTAGAACCAAAACCAAAACCAAATAACATCAAAATAAAATAATAATCACAAAGAAATGGTTTTAAATACATCAGAGTTTTATGTCTATATTTTTTTCAAGTTTTAAAATCAAAAGACAACTAATGGGCATACAAATTTCCTTGAGCTCCCAGTGTAGAAACGTGGGCTTTGATACCAAGTGTAATGCCCCACCTAGGAACCCAGGAGAACTAACCTAAACATGACACTAAGTTAACATCATAATTTTTTCTTAAATATTTACAAACAATAATGATAACAATGCAGAAGAAACACAATGAGATACATAACATACACATAAGTACAACTCAACAAAGATACAATTCTTGAGGGTTCCTTGACGTAGAATTACTTAAGAAAAATAATCTACGAACAACTATAAAGAGCTAACATAAAAGATACATCAACTAAATCCAATAATATTTATCTCATAATATAAGACCACATACACATTTGATACCCAAGGTATACTACATAATTGACATCCACTGCATGTGTCGCAGGGTATGCAATAATACATAAATATACAATACAATACATCCTCCAAAGGATGTCAACCAATATCCACATATGGTACAAATATAAAACTCATGAAACTGAACAAGTCTCCATAAGACTAAGAAGAAAGAACTGCAACAAGGATAATCCAAGCATGAAGAAGAATCGTTGGAATCTCAATGGTAATAAGAATCACTACCACCCAACCACGTAGAACCAAAGGTCCACTCCCACCGTGCTGAGGAGATAGTAACATGCCCACTCACACAAGTATACAACAAGAAAGAAACCATCAAAGGTATACATGACATCATACAAAAATGCATAGGAAGATCCTATAATCTCTCTAAATTACAATAAGGAAGTCTACACAATACTAGAGGTAACTGGCACACATAGGATAACCTAAGCTATATATAGGGAAGCGTCATCATATAAGTCTACCCTTTAAGGTAGCCCTAGTAGTCCCTCTTGGAACCTGGCCTCCAAGTGAGTCTATGTGGCTTAGTAATCCTTTCGTGAAGACAAGGATCTTAACTCCCATCCTAGCATGTAATAAAACTCAAGGCATGGGTAGAGACTCAGACATCTTATTAGTTCATTTTAAAACCCCTTTAATGTTTCATATTTTCACTTATTAAGTAACTTTCCAATGAGATTACCCTAGTAGCCTCTTAGGGCCCTGGACCCATTGCAAGTCACTTCCCCTCTATACACTTAGTTGACCTACATAGGATGATAACAAAATCATGAAGGTAATACATAAATCTCAAACTACTTCCTACCCATATAGGAGCACATTGGATCTCAAATAATCATAACAATTAACATTACCCTCATAAGATCATAAAGTACAATTTAAATGAATCAGGTTGGGTATAAGGAATAATGAGCATGACGACATCATAAAAACATGCATTGACAATCACACAAGATACCATAAGAAAACCAACAAACCCAAAACCTCTGGTTTAACATCCTGAAGGTCATCTATCCCCAACAGATACCCAAAATGAAAACATCATATACAAGGAAAGAATACCTAATTTACTTCGATAATCACTCAAAATACATCATGGCATCATAACACACTTCAAAAAGAACTAATCAGTCATAGTGATAACATAATGATATATACATCTTTAACAAGACCTAATTCAAAATTCAATGATAACATAATTACAACATTATGATAAACAATTTTATAATATCCTATTATTCAAATTTGTTCATCTAGTAAAATTACTAACACACTATAATTCCATATCCCAAGAAAATGCACAATAAAGTTCTTATAGGTTAATTTATAAAATTTCACATAAATAAATTAACCTATTTAAATAATTACTAAATTTGACTATAATTACGGAAATTATGCAAACATAGGTGTAACATTATTAATTGACATTAATAATAATCATCCCATAATATACTATCATTATTTAATTTACACCATATGTAAAAAAAATCCATTTAAATAATGGTCCTCATAAAATAAAATCGCTTTATATATATAAATATTAATGTTTAACTAATATATATATATA
>MU226576.1:741786-758707 GCA_018584345.1 Thuja plicata | reverse complement strand
ATGAACTGAGTATTAATTATTAAAATTATTAATAAAACCCCTTTTTTATTAATAATTAACAATAGTATTAAATAATGATAAAATATAATTTTCATTTAAAACATTTACTAAATATTAATTAAAATAAAAAAATTAATTAAAATAACATTAATTAAAAATTAAAATTAAAATTTATTAAAAAATAAATTGAATAAAATATAGTGGGGGGGGTACGTGGCCCCCACCCCATACCTCTCTCCATACCCGTCGGCTCCCTTCCTTACAGGAGTCGCGGGGGCCACGACTGCGGCTGGTAGCAGCTGCTGTGCCGACAGCTTTAGCTACTGTGACGGCGACCTCGACTTTCATGCTGCCTTGGGAGGTGGGGATTTGGTGGCCCCCACCTCCCCTTTCACATGCAAATTTTTTTATAAAATTTCTTTTAACGACCTTTTTTTCTAGAAACACTTTTTGAAAATAAACTTTATTTTTTTAAAAATAAATTCCAAAAAATGGAAAATAGGAATAGACTAACCCTCTTTTGTTTTTTCCTCATTTTCTTTTTGTCTCTTTTTGGGTTTGTTTTAAATTTACTGGTGAATTTGTTTATTTCTCTGTGTATTTTCATAGAGTTATTTTTTTGATTCCATTTAATTTTTTCTAAAGGAATTTTACAAAGATCAAATATTTTCCTTGCCACTATAGTCTCTACTATAGGCCTGTTTGATTTATTCAATTTTAGGATCTTTCATAAGGTATTTTTCTATGAAATTTCAACAGCATAACCCTACTATGGTAAGTTATATTTTTCTCTAAAAATACTAGATCTAGGGTTTCAAGAACACCCAAAGTAACAAGAATATCAAATAACTCCTAACAAAAGAAATACAACCAACCAAGCACAAGGAAGACAAAATTTTACAAGAATTGAAATCAACAAAGGATTTTTCAAACCCTACCTCAAATTCAACCACAAATTTTTCAAAGAAGCCTTTTGAGAAATGGAGAATCCCGAAGCCCTCCAAATTTGAATCCGACAATAGATCCGGAATCACAAAGCCTCCAAAGAAAGGATCCCCTCAATTCCTCCAAGCCTCCAACCACAACAATTTCACACAATAGAAAGAACACAAGAAGCTCACACAAAATTTCTCCTCCAAATTTTCTCTCCCAAAAACCTGTTATGATCAAATGAGAAGAGAACTCCCCTAAAGAGACTCAACTCCCACTTTTCATGCAATCCCAAAAATAGACACTCCACTAAACCTAGTTAACTCAACTCTCCAAATTGAAAGAAAATAATAATTATTAATTAAAAATATCTCTTTAATTGTGCAACTCAACTTTGACTCTTTAAAACAACTTGCCTTTTAAATTCAAACTCCAACTTCAATAATTAACTTGCACATGTAATTAATCAAATAATATATTAAATAGATTAAATATTTAAAGCACAATTTTATCCATGCACTCAAATATTTAATTATTTAATAAAGCATAAAAGCTAATATAACTCTAATTTCCAGTTAAATATTTAATTAAATTTAATTATTCAATATTTGAACTTTAATTAATTTTCTCAATTAAACATGGGTATTCAATTAATTTCAATTAATTAAATACCCTATATTTAATAATTAATTCTTACAATACTCAATTAAATAAATTACATGATAATTCACACAATATCAACACACTCAACTAAAAACACACAAACACACTCAAGGATAAGATCCACGAATTTACGTCAACTAGCCGAATTCAGATAGGGTAGTCAAGCGGATACTCGTCCAATACTTAGGACAATAGGCTTAGGGTAAGGTTTTGGACCTGAATACTATCTCCCCTCTCTTACCATTGAGATATTGCGATAGGGCACACTCACTCCTACCAATTCAGGGAAGACGTAGCCCGGTACCTGCAAACCTGTCATCACAAAGACAAACATACATGCATATAATATAGCAGACAAAGGTTGAGACTAGTTTATCATGTGGATCTCGCCAAAGCAAGTAACTATGACTCTGTCCCATACCATACCAAACACATCAAATAGTAATGAAAAATATAGAAATGATCCATTTGCATACAAATATAGGGTCAATATTGTTAGAAGACCATAATCCAAATGAAATCCTAACATATACATGAGCATCATAAAATAACCATAAATCACATGTAAAATATGATATAATACACTAAGCAATAGATCCATAACATAAAGAAATGCAATACATAAATATCCTCCAAATCATCTAAAGTAACCAACACATACATAACAATGCCTAAAAGAGTTCAGCAACTAAAAATTGAAAGAAAACTAAGGGGTGGGTACTACATCAGGTAGAGTGATATTATTGGATTGTATCAGCTTTATTAAGGCTGATTTTATCGACTCCCCCAATGGTGTATAATATCATTTTGGAAATGGAAACCATTGTGGGTATTGTGCGGGTGTTTAATTGTTTGACATAGCGACCGTTTGGATAGGGGGTGGTTGGTTCTGAGTGTGTTATTTTTGAGTGGGCACCATGGGTTTTTGGTTGGCTGTAGGTGCTCCTTGCAATGATACTTTTGGTTGGGCATAGTTGATCATCTTTACATTAATGACACCATCACTGGTGAATTTTTTGTTTTTGTTCCACCCTTTAGCTTTATCCATTTCACTTTTGTTTTTGGTTGTCTGAGTATGATATGCAAGGACACCTCTTTTGACTAGGTTTTTTTCACAGCAAACTCCTCATTTGATGTATTTCTTGAAGTGTGGAGCCAGTTGCAATTCTGTAATAAATAACATAGCTAGGATCATATTTTCAACAATCATGACTATGAGGTCTTGCTTGGGTATGTCATATGTGATTCTATTCACAATGTTCCTCCACCTTTGCAGAAATTTCACAAAGGATTTTCCATTTTTTTGTTTGATCTTGCAGAGGTCCTTGATGCTGACCTTGCACTCGATATTATGATGGAAGTGCGTGATTAATTTTTTTGTCTACTCTCCCCATGGAAACATATCGTGAGGTAAGTGCGAGAAACATTACATTGCTGGTCCGACTAAGCTTTGTGGGAACAATCACATTAGATATGTCTCGTCATGTGCGACCTTGATGAAACTAGCAAAGAATTCTCAGATATGTTCAACAGGGTCGGTGCTACCCTTGTACTTGTCAAATTTGGGTACCAAGAAATGAGTTGGAAATGGAGACATGCACAATGAATGATGAAAGGGGTATGGGTACAAATCCTCTGTGGTGTAGGACTTGGTTTTCCTTTGATTCTGCATGTCCATCAGCTGGGTTTGAGGACTCTACACTTTCTAGATTAGCATGCCTGTCTGAGATTGAGAGACATTGGTGGCATTGAATTTATGTGTCATTGTAGGTATGAGGCTACGCATCTATGTACCTTGAGTTTGGACATACACTCTATCCCTTGGGAATTGATATTGGTTTCCCAGTGTGTGATGCTAATATTGGGGCATTTTATGGGTCCATGATTAATTATGTTTTGGCTATTGTTGGGGTTGTTGTTGCTATGTTTGGGGTTGTTGTTGCTGAAGATGGGGTTGCTGCTATTGGGGTTGGGTTTATTGTTGTTGAAGCTGGGGTTTCTATTTTTGGGGTCAGGGTTGTTTTTATAGGGGTTTTTGTGGTCCCTATAGAAGCAAATGCATAACCTTGGGTGGGCATTGAATTAAATTTGGACCCACAGAGATGGATCCATGTGAGAGCGAGGTATTGAGTCTAAGGCTAGCTTGGATTGACTGTAGTAGCAAAAAAAACACAAAAGGGTTGCTACTTGTTTACAGGATGGAGGACATATCGTGAGAGTTTGAGGGGAAAGGCCACAAGACTGAAGGTTGAGGCACACTAGTGACCATGGGTGCACTTAGTAGGGAGCCTATCATGTTTTGCATAGATGAGGTGCTAGCTTGATTTTTTGAGCTAGTTTGATTGGATACAGTCGGCACTGATGTCGTTGTTATCAAGGTTGGAAAGAATTGAGATATCATAGGCTATGTCTGAGAGGGCCAAGTGGTGTTTTGACCTGTGAGAGGTTTTTCGGGCCATATGGTTGACACATTGAATTCAGGAGGGATTTTGACTCCCTTCTTTATCAACATGGCTAAGAAATGTTCATGATTCGTCTCTACAATAGTATCAAAAACTTGCATGGAATAGGCATCTTTCTCTATGTCTTTGAGCTCCTCCTCTGTGACATCATGGAATAGTGTTGGTCTAAAGGGATCATATTAATAGAGAGGGGCTTGTATTTCTAAAAGGATCATCCTCTCGCTCTTGTTCCCACAGGGGAAACTGGTTGACATAGGACTCGTTGGGTTGAGTCTTAGCCTTTGGCCTTGTAGAAGGCCCTCCATAAGGTGTGTGAGACATAGTGTGGTCTAGATGTTTTGACTAAACCAAGTGACATAAAGAAAATAGAAAAGAATAACCTTTCTAGGAGAGTCCAAGGTATGTTTGGACAAGGGTAATTCTAAGGACAGATGTTGATTTTTCTTGATCTCAAAGACTTGGTAATGTAAGAATAAGACTCTTGACTATTGCCTGGGACAAAGTCACTGATAGAGATATGGTGATTTTGAGATAACAGGATCAAGATATTTTGAGTCTAAACTTTTGAACTAACAATGTTTGGACAATAATCATGCTTTCAAAGAATGGATGATCTTTAAAGTTTAGAGATTCACACAATGTTCATTTTTTTTTGGGATAGACACTGATCTTTTACACAAAATGAGGAGTTTTTTCAAGGTTTTTTAGGTAAAAAAAGATGTTTCAGAGTCTCTGGTTAAGTGTGGAAATATTGCATTGATTGCGGTAGAGTGACAGGTTGATTACAGTATTCAATCACCAATTGTGATAATAGAAAGATCAACTGTAACAATAAACATGAAGATAGTAGTAGAATTCTGTCAATTGCGGTAGGATGCGGGAAATTGTGGCAAAGGAGAGACAGTCTGGAAAAAGATCTCAATTTGGCTTATCTGTCTTTTAAAATTATTTTCATGAACAAGGCTTCTAATTCTTAGAATAGGTTTGATGTTGATAGCCTAGACTTTTAACATGTTTGACTCATTTTGATTGTTTGTTTTATGTTTGTTAAATTGCATTTTTGGAAACCGGTCAAAGAATAAGCACAATGGACAATGTGTTTTGTAAGCTAGCATGGGTTTTGATACAAGGACAAATAGATTAATCTAAGGCAAATTTGGCTTTCAAATACAATGTTATAGGCCCAATTCTTGAATGTTCATTAGCTCACAGAGAATGTGCCACACTACTAGGACATGAAGGTCCACGACGTAGGCACCTGTGTTTTTGTTGTTTCCAAATATTTTTGTCATGCTAGTGAAGATCTCTTTCACTAACACAATACTCTGGAACACATATGTTGGAAATCTTGGGGGGAATTCTGTAACCCCTTGCACTATAGTAAGGTATTTTTTCGGAGGTGAATCACGTTGGCCTCTATTTTAAAAAGGTTGTATTAGGGTCCATGGTATCTATCCAATTGGCTTGTACGTGTGTGACTCACTTAAGAGCCTAGTTGACCATGCTAGCTACTTAGGAATATTCACCCGATCCAGGCTATCATCAATACACCTCACCCGAGCTTGGCTAGATATAAAATGAAACTTTGGCTCATGTCTTTTTTATATACCGATCAGAAGGATTACCAGTTTAAGGCCATTCTCCGAGGAAGAAGCGCATTCCCCAAAAATGCCTTTCTAAAAAGTATAAAGGTTATTAAGCTAACAGAAATTGTGCAAGTGCACCAAGGACTCAAGACACAAGGTTAATTGTTTAAACCCCAAAGTTCAAAATGTGAATTATGCTAATCACCCATACAAGCAAGAATGTTCAATTTTCAAGCCTAAAAGTAGGTGATAATTGCTTGTTTGATTTTAAAGCACCAAATTTGAAATTTTGTTTGCCTTGGTTCAATTCTTAACCACTATGTTAATTTTAAGCACCGATTTTGGAAATGTGAGATTCAAGATGTTTGGCATACAATGTTTGTTTTAAGCACTAAAAATGACAAATGAGTTAATTTTAGTTTCTTTGTTAACCTTTTGCTTGCCACAAGCTGTCAGAAAATGTGATTAGTACCAAAAGAGTTTAATTAAGAATTGTAGAATAACCAACAACTCCAGAATTGTTAAAACCGCTAAGACTAAGTGTGACCTTGTACTTAGCTACGAATCACTTGATAGAATCTAGATATCTATTTTAAGCCTCGCTTTGATCTTCCACTACTATGGCTAAGATGGCTCTTTGTTGTGTGCGATAATTAGTGGTCCTTTTTATGGTTGTTCTTAGTGATCTAGCACCTGAGATGTGTCTGATTACCCTTTTGGTCATTCACCATTGGTTAATCCTGCACAGAAACTGAGAAAATAATCACACTATAACAAAAAACCAATGAATTTGAATCAGATAAGCAATAATTTTGTCAATTGTGGTAATTGTCTATCGATTGTGGTAAAGTTTTGTCAGATGCAGAAAGATGTTGTCAATTACGGTAAAGAAATTTTAACTGTGGTAGGATGTTTTTGATTGCGGCACAGAGAAATAAAATAGAGCTTGCAATAATGACAAAAAATATTTGTGAAACCCTTAAATCGATTGTGGCATTAAACCAGTTGATTGCGGAAAACTTCATCAATTGCAGTAAAATACCAGCGATTGCAAAATTACAAGGATATCAAGAAAAACATGAAAAATAAATTCTATAGCCATACAGCCGAGGCCAAAAAGTTATGTCTGTCATCTGCAAGTGATATTTGGGTTGTTTGATTCACATCGAGCTCACCAAAATGTCGCAGGATTGAATCCGTTCTACAATCTTGAGTTAATGAGGGGGGTTAGTAGCACTGATTTGCAATGGGGGTAATCAATCAAATAACTACTAAGAATGAAACTAACAAACAATAAAATAACAAGCAATAAAGGAGGCACCCAAATGATTGCAAACCAACAAGGCTCGAATCTTCTATTTTCTCTCTCTACTCCTTCTAAAATGTTGTTTGTGTGACGCTCAGTAAGTGTGTGGATAGCATCTATGACTTGGGAACGTTGAGAATATAATATTGAATGCTTTGATCGCAAGAAGGCTTGATTCTTGAACCACTGTGACAAAGTAATGGCACACATGAGCTTGAAATCTTGGATCCTTCAAATGGTTATGAAGGTTTGATTATAGAGAATATGAGAATGATATGAACGACTGAGATCAATCCCAGAGATAGGAGGATGAATGGTTGAGATCAAAGGGAACTGGAGAAGCTATCAGTAAACTCCACCTCTTCAACTAGGAGAGATGAGATAGAGTTTAGTTAACTAAACAACTGATTATGAGTTACCTTTTGAACTGAAGAAGTAATTTGGAGTTACCTTTTTGAACTGAAGAGGTGGGTGGAGTAACCCATGTAATCAAAGATCTGATTAAGAGTTATCTTTTTGAACACCAAGAAAGGATTTAATTGAATATTTAATTAATTTTATAATTAAAGTATTCAACATGTGAGATAATTGAATTCTTTTTGGTTTTAGAATTGAATTATTGAATGAAATAAAATTAATTTAATTAGAAGTAATTAATAAGTTTAAATATTTAAAATTAAACTTTAGGAAATTGAATTTAATTAATTAATGGAGATTAATCAATTAAGGTTAATTAATTATTTAATTAATTTTGGGGATTTGTTTAGATGATTTGGTGAATGAATTTAGATGAAAATAGATGATTAATTAATGATTAAAACCATTAATTAATAGATGAAAATTAGTGTTTTTATTGTAAAGTCACAAGTCTATCCATTTTAGGGTATCTACAAGGGGGCATGGTTTTATAATCACATAATTTAGATGCACATGCATTATGTAATAGTGTTTTGTGGTTCTTATTAATCTTGTTGTTATAAAAGAAAGCACATGAGTAGTGTTTGAGTTTGGTTTTAATAATCTTTGACTTTTTGGCTATAGCTGGTTGAGTGTCTCTTCTAATTTGTATACATAATGCGAAGAAACATGGATTGGGATGTGATTATATGAATCTCATTTTCTTATTTACATGGAACATGATTAAGGAGATTGGTTTTTAAGAAGCCTTACATGAAGAGTGTTGTCCCAAAGATGATATACATACATTAGCCTGAAGATATGTAAGTGCAAACAATAAATAAGGTTTTGGAATATGTAACTCAAGGGATAACACATAATTTAGGGTTACTATCTAAGGAGAACTTCCCCTTTATAAGATTTAAGTATAGGAGATAGGTAAGGAAGGAGAGATAGATCTAGGGAAAATGTTAGTGGTGAATATTCACCAACTAGTGAATATGTCATGTTGGCGCATTAGAAATTGGTGATTAATATGCACCAAAATGGGTTTTCATTTCACCCGAAATTTTTAAATAATCGGTCAAATGTGCCTCCCAATCATCCATCATTCTATGTAATTAATTATATCTCTATACAGGTTTACCAATTAAATATAAATTTTTCAAATGACATATTTAATATTTTCGCCCAAGAATTTATGAAGTGTGTTTTATCGAATATTATAATTCACCAACAACCATAGAAAGATATATTGGCACTTGTACCCAATTTGTCTGGCATTTTGTGAAATCTTGTCCTAAATCCCCGCAATATTCACCTAGGAAATTACATGAAACATGTTAGAATAAGCAAGGTTTTCCAAATACTTGTATACCAATTTTAAGTTTCTCGCTGAATTCACTAAATGAGGATTGGTATAAATACAATCAAAGAGATTTATTTTTACACAATTTGGTCGATTTTGAGCTCTCCATTTTGATCGATAGCAAAGTTCCAAACCAGGAACAACCATTGCAATAAAGGTAAGAGATCATTTTTTGAAGTGTTATAATATTATTCTAAATTCATCTCTATCTATTTGCAATTTTTAGTTTTCTTATTGAGTGGGGACCCATCATTCATAACCTAGGAGACCTCAGACATCTATATTGTAGGCTTCTTAAACAAGTAAATTTTTTTTGCAGCCTTTATTCCATTAGAGATGTAAAACGGGAAGAAGGGTAGGACTCTTGAATGTGGAGAATCTCAAGAGAGGCCATTAAAAACCATAACTTTATCTTTGTACTTTGGTGTTGGCAATGTTGGTGGTGAAAATCAGGAAGCTATGTTATCACAAGTACAACTACAAGATTCACAAACTGCACCAGATATTGCAGAAGTTGGTGAACCTAATATCTCAAATCATGGTGACCTTGAATAAAATTTTCTTGTAGATAGCCATGATAATCGGAATGATATAATCAGCTTCAGTGAGAATCCAATAGATGATGATGATACACAGAAGGGGAAAAGAAAACCCAAATCAAAAAAGGATCGGGAGTGGGATTTGTCGAGGAAATTTAAAATTGATTGGGTGTCAAAGTATATATTAATTGAACCAGTAGAGAATCCAATTGAAGGTGAGCCTCGAATAGAATGCAGATGTAAGATTTTCAATTGGAAACATAACAAGGAAAAGAGGTTGCAGCTAGAACTTGATACCATAGAAAAACATAATAATAAAGTTTACGAAAAACAAATCATAAATGGAATTGAAAAAATATGTGATAAGATGGAAAATTAAGGAACAATGTCAACATGTAAGGAATGCACATGAATTTTATTTTCATGATAAATTACCAATGAAGCTTGCTATAGTTAAAGGTTCTATTGGAGCTATTTTGGAAAAGAAAAGGAAGTGCAACAACTGGGAAAGTTGTTTAGTTAAGTGTTTTTTCTTATATTTTGAGAAGAGGGTGTGTTATGACAGGATTCCCATCAATGAGTGCTTTGTTACACTTTCTGAAGGTTCCTAACTATCCTAACAATCATTGGTCATTAAATAGTGGATGGGAATGGGCAAGTTGTCTTGCACAGGTTGAAAAATAAGATGTAAGAAAAAAGAGAGTCAAAATTTATTGCATTGTCTTTAGATGAAGTTGTGGCAGTAGATAATATATCATGGGTATGTATGCATGTTTATACTATACAAAATCACGTCCCTTAGCCTCATCTACTATATATTGCTAAAATGAAGGAGAGTGCGACAATGGAAAATGTATTTAAAATAGTAAAGATTCCTTTAGTTGAACATGGAGTTATGGATGACTTGACGATTTCCAAAAAGTTGGTATGTGTTGGAGCAGATGGAGCTTCAGTAATCACTAGTAAATTTTAGCGTAATTTTCAATGTGCCTTAGTCAATTTTTCGATGCACATTGGTCGACCAAATGAACATTATTGTTGTCAAAAATTTTGTGTCAATTATTTGACCCATTAAATGATGGTCGAACATTCGAACCACCTAGTGGTCAAAATGTTGACTAATCCAACGTCAAAATAACCAAAGGGGTGGTGAAGAATGGTTGACATACCTTTGATCATTTTAGACCAACATTGGTCGAACATTCGACCAATGGTAGTCGAAACAATTAAATGGTTGGTGAAGAATGGCCGACATATCTTTGATCTTTTTCGAACACATTTGGTCAAACCCTCAACTGCTGAATACGTCAAGAGTATAGCACGGGCATAAAAAAATATAGACTTTTGGGTCAAAAAGTCGACAACATATTCAATTTTTATATATATATATATATATGTATGTATATATATATATATATATGTGTATATGTATATATATATATATATATCATCTATTAATACATTATTAATAATATGACATCATATTTGACGACATATATATTATTACATCATATTGTTAGTTTGGCTTTGAATCAATAAAAATACAAATTAGTGTGGGATGGTTTGAAAATAGGAATTTACAATAGTAAAGATGGTTACATCTAGATTGTGGAAAACAAGTTAAGACCCAAGACATATATCCTATTGCAATTATGCTAGGATAAGAAATGTCTGCCCAAGGAAAGACCATTTTCATGGTTGGCACTTCAAAATAGGATCCTATCTGTGGATAAACTTAAGAGGATGGGTTATGAAGGACCAAGTATATACCATGCATTGTGAATGCATACTCTACCTAGGCATATGTTATCTTTTAGGCTGTTATAAAGGAACATTCACTACCGATTATTAGGCTTTTGATGTATAGGCACATACATTGGCTTTATGTAACATTGTCTACATATTGACATATGTTTTCATGAATGGATCATACTTCTCATACTAGTTGTATGCTTTAGTAGCACTACTTCACATTGAGTAATATTTTGCATTGGTTTAGTTTTGAATATGCTTTCTATATTCATGAATGAATTATGATTGTTCTATGAGAGAACTACATTTGGATATTGGTTATTGGATTTGGTTATATTTAGTATACTTAATATGAATGTATGGAGCATATGTCATTTGTATACTTTAGCTTGTATGTATGGAGCATATTTTATTGTCTTACTATGTATGTATGGATCACACTTTCTTTCATATGGGTGAGATTATATGTGATTCTATGTGTGAACACATTTTCTTTTACATTGCACTTAATTTCATAATTGTTACTCTTGTGGATTCATGAGATTTATTTGGTTATGATTATTCATTTGGATACACTTATGCTCATGGCTAAGTTGTTCTTATGAATTATAGATTTAGAGAATATCAGGGATCAAGGATCCATTGTTGATCATTTGGTGGACATCATGGAATTTATTTCTAGAGACCATTTATTTGAGTAATTGGTGAATATCACGATGACTCATTGTTGGTAAACATCATGGACTTGATGTTACCTTGAGTCGTGGAGACTCATGGATCTAGGAAATCTACATCTAGTTGATAAGCATCATATGACTTGATGCTTCTCATATAAATATGAGATGTATGATTGAGGAATGATGAAGAACATTTTTGTTCTCATTATATCTATTAGATAGAGATATACTATCATAGATGAGAGTGTTGATGATAATTATTCAATTGTGTATTGTCATTGATGCTTACACAAGTATAGTGATGTTTACACAAATATCTAATTCTATCTGAGCATAGTCAGTGTCTGCGGAGCTCTCTCAGTCATTGAAATTTGGAGATGACCAAAGTGTTTTTAGTTCAAACTGAGTTCACTCGGGCATTACAGTGTTGGTAGGGCGTTGAAGGATTTTAGTATTGACCAAGAAAAATAGTTAGTGTCAGCCAACTAACAGTGGATTATATTTTATGGATAGTTAGTTATATGCAGCCGACAGACATGAGTTTTATTATTTATTTGGAAGGATATCAAGGCCGACTTGACAAGGCTTAACATATATATGTAAGGTCAACTTTATATTATATTGTGTGAGATAACAAGGTGATGTGGAATTGCATGTGAAGTGTGATACGAAGAGTCAAGGCAAAATCAGATGGGATTCTGATTGAGCATAGAATACAGAGGACTCCAATAGAATATCCGATCAATGAGTATCAAGTACTTAATCTAGAATAGAGATCTAAATCAACAAAGATAGTTGCTTATCAAAATAGGTCAATCCATTATTACTTTCTAACAATTGTAACAGTGATTAAAATCTCTTGACAGAGTAGACTTAACAGTCTTTTGTAAATCCTCTAACAAGGCGACATTTCTACATTGAAGTGTTTGAAGACCTCTCACAAAGCCACTCCTTACAGGGTGATTAAATCCTCTAACCAGGTCACACCTAACATTGTGTTATTGTAACCTTTTATAGGGTTGGCTCCTAACAGGGCTCACTTCAGAAGAGTAAAAAATAGTGACTAGCTGCTATTGGTGGTTTTTCCCATATTGGGTTTCCATGTTAAATCTTGGTGTTATCTATGTACATTTCATTTTCTTTATGGTTTATATTGCTGCAAGAGAGATTTGTTCAAACATCATATGGTTCAAATAATTATTGTTAGGTATGAAGGTAGAAATCATAGAACCAATCATTATCTACTGTGACAACACCAGTGCTATTAACATTTCAAAGAACCCTGTGATATATACTAAGACTAAAAATATTGCAATAAAGTATCATTTCTTGAGGGAATTGGTTCAGAACAAAGAATTAAGATTGGAATATGTGAACACCAAAGAAAAAATTGCAGACATATTCACAAAACCGCTACCTAAGGATGCATTTTTGCATATTAGAGGAAAGCTAGGGGTAATTCCCCTAACTTAGGCTCACTAAAACACAATTTACTGATGCATCAACCTAGCTACAGAACAGACTTAACATGTTGATGCAGATATTTAGAGCTTATTGCATATGAATCAGTACAGACAGGTACATTACAATTTCATTGATATGTCAGTTGGTGTCTTTGGCATTGGTTGTCAAAGAGGGAGAGATTACTGTATGTGATAATAATTCATGATGGAAGGAGAGACTGATGATAGAGGGAGAGATTGATGATGGAGGGAGAACTTTATCAGAGACACAAATTAATGTAAGAGGGAGAAATCTATATTTTAGTGTTTGAGGCAGTTTTGGATGAGAATCAGAATGAAGCTAAAGACATTAATAAAATTGGATGAGAATCAGAATGAAGCTAAGGACATTAATAATATTTCATTCTTATGTCTGCTTCTCTATAATTATTTGTATTATGACATGTTGTGTTGCCATCAATGCCAAAGAGGGAGATTGTTGATGACAATTATTCAATTGTGTATTGTCATTAATGTTTACACAAGTATAGTGATGTTTACACAAATGTATAATCCTATCCGAGCACAGTCAGTGTCTGCCGAGCTCTCTCATGCATTGAAGATGACCAAAGTGTTTTTTAGTTCTGACTGAGTTCACTCGAGCATTACAGTGTTGGTCAGGCATTGAAGGATTTCAGTATTGACCGAGAAAAATAGTTAGTGTGAAGGAGAGACTGATGATAGAGGGAGAGATTGATGATGGAGGGAGAACTTTATCAGAGACAAAGATTAATGTAAGAGGGAGAAATATATATTTCAGTGTTTGAGGGAGTTTTGGATGAGAATCATAATGAAGCTAAAGACATTAATAAAATTGGATGAGAATCAGAATGAAGCTAAGGACATTAATAATATTTCATTCTTATGTCTGCTTCTCTATAATTATTTGTATTATGACATGTTGTGTTGCCATCAATGCTAAAGAGGGAGATTGTTGATGACAATTATTTAGTTATGATGAATAATACAATAATTTGTAGGGGGAAGGACGATCGAATGGAGAAGAAGAATGCAGGTTGCGGTGGTGCAGGGGTGGCAGAAGGGCAGAGCTAGCAGTACCTGCAACATCATCGTCATCAACACCAACAACAAGGGCTTCAGAATAGTTCATCAGCAGGGAATAAGGTCGACCAACTTACCGCTTTCAGGGATATTTTCTGTACCACACCGATAGTTCATCCTGCCAGGAAATTGCAGCTTGTTGCAACCTCACAGACTGCGGGCTTCACAAAGGCCACGTTTGTGGAAAAAAACATGGTAGGTAACAATGTTAGATCCATATTTTGAGGGAAAGCCATAGTACAACCAGAAAAACCTTTTTTCCTAAACCCTCATTTTTAGTTTTCCAACAAGAAACATTATGAAGGTTTTCACATGTTTGAAACTGGAGAGCCATCCTCTAAGGCTACCCAACTTCAAAAACTTAATGCAAAAAATCAACAATTCTAGAAAATCAAATTTGAGTGGGAAAATTTTCAAATTCACAAACCCTCTGCTCATCACAAGCCAAGGGTTCCACATAAGGCCCGTGCACTTTTGAAAGATAAGCAGCCCATTTTTGATATTTGTGAAGGTACTCCTCCAGGATCTCCGTTGAGAGCGCAGAAAGGTTCTGTCAGGAAAAATCAGGAGTTGAATGCAAATGGAAAATCTACATCAATTCAACTATATTGATTTACTCGAGCCCCCTTCATTCCAAACAAATCAAAACAAATCTGGCAAAAGAAGAATCGAGATACTGCTATAGATCCACTAATGGCTTCGATCACTCTTTCGGAAGAGCTGCTCTAGACCCACATTGGTACATTACGACAAATGGCTCTTATAGGTAAACTATCCACCAATACTTTGCCATTTCTAGTTATCAAAAATTGGGCCATGAGCTCGTTTCCAGGAATTAAAGAAATTTTCTGTTTAGATTCAGTAAATCAATTTTTTGTTGCTCTTTTCCATACAAAAAGTGATAGAGACCGAGTGAACAAATTTAAACATTGGTTCTGCATGGGGTTGGGTCTCTTTACAATGCCATGGATCCCCAACTTCAAACCAGAGCCCAATATTGCCCATTTTTTCCCATATTGGATTTCTTTACCCCTTCTTCCATTAGAGTACAAAGAGCCAAAAATATTAGAACACATTGCGAATATTGTGGGAATCTTTATTCACCATGATTTTATCCCCTTAGAGGACCCTCATCGGGATATTAGAATTTGCATATTGATGGATACCCAGCAAAGTTTTAAATAGAAGATTGCATTAACTTCCAAATGGGGAGTATGGGTTCAGAACATAATAATTAATGACCCAGCCATTGTCCACTCATATCAGCACAAACTTGGACATTTAAACTCTGATTGTCAATTGGGTCAAACATGTAACATCAATGTTTGCGTAGACCATAGTTCTGATCCATTGCTTTGTACCCAACATATCAACACAGCAAAATCCAAGGATCATAATTCTAAGTCTACTAATCGAGAAATCAACATAGGCTCAGCTCCATCAACTGTCGGTATGGAACAGAACATGCATGCAATAATCTCAGAAATGATCCGATATATGTTTGATTGTTTCACCCACCTAATGTGGGCGCATCAGTACAATAACAGAATCAGGGGGATGCTGAAATCTAATACTCCCTCGCTTTTTTCTACTGCACATGCCCATAATGTGGTTCAACATCTAACATTCTATGATTCCCCACTTACATTAACTCTAAACAATGGAATACAATTGGGGGAACAAGCAGAGGATATAGACAAAGTCATGTTACATGGTATGATAATTGAAAAGGATACTGAGATGTCTGGAAAGGTGGCAGAAGGTAATAGGTTAGGAACAGTTGAAAGCAAAGAGGAATCCTCTGATAAATTAGATCAAATGGGATTACCACTATATGTAACAGATGATATTTCTATTACTGGTAACCAATGGAATCAAGATTACCTGACATATATCAATATTCCAGATACACAAAGGGACTAGGAGCATTATGAAAATACATTACTAGAACATGACGAGCTCCATTCATTTTCTGGATTTCCTAGCAATCATTGTCCTCCAGATATTCATAAATTGGATGATGCATGCCTTCTCCCTGATGCATCTATCTCTGAACAAGGCTTGGTGGTAGTTCCCTCTCTTGAAGAGGCAGAGCATTCTCATGCTTTGATTTCTGATAATATTTCTAGCCCCATTACGCATTGCATCTTATCAATAGAACAATCCCCAGCTAAATTTGTTCAGGCTGCTAAGACACCAAAATCAAGAGGGAGAAGACTAAAAATCTCAAAAACCAAGGAAGAAATAGCAGCTGGCATCCAATACACATTAGACAACACTTTTGTGTCCACCAAGAGAATGACAAGGAGAACTAGAGGTTCTCCTTGTACACAATGAGGATAGCATCTTGGAATGTCAGAGGCATTAATGCCTCTGACAAAAGATGTAGAATTAAACAACAGATTGATTCTACACATGCTCACATTGTTTTACTCCAAGAAACAAAGTTTTCCACAGAAAAATTTGATAAAACTATAGGGAAATGGTCATCATGGTCTTCTATTCATCAACAAGGGGCAGGAGCTTCGGGTGGATTAGCTATCTTATGGAATTCAAAGACCACTAAAGTTAAAAAAATTGGGCAGGACCACTTCTGGCAGTTGGTAGAAGTCACAAGCTTTGATTTATCATTTAATCTGTTTAATGTCTATGGTCCCTCATCCACTCAAGATAAAAA
>MU226576.1:682693-732815 GCA_018584345.1 Thuja plicata | reverse complement strand
TATATATATATATAAAGAGGTTTAAATAATAATAATAAATATAAGTTTATATTTATTATTTATTGTTTATCAAAATAAGTTACTTGGGAGGGCCCAATTCAGCCACCTTGGGGTGGTGGAGTTTATCTCCAAGATGCCATATAAATGTGGATTCAATCCTTGAGGTAGTGACATAAAAAACATTAAACATGATATCTTCCTCAAGGATCTAAATCTACATTTGTTCTTCTCCAAGTTTGGTGTGTGAGTTCAAGAAGTTTGCAACATAAAAGTTTGCCAAGGTTTGTGAACTCACATCCATTCAGTGAATTATATATTGGAAGATATATTGTAGGTTGCGGATACATCTTGGAGTACACAACTGGACTAGCATAAATTACTGATAGGGTTGTGATATTTCCTTATTCAAATTAGATTGATGGTGCGATCTTAGACACCCAACATTGGAGGACCGAGTTCACCTTGAAGGAGAATCAAACTGGTTAGAAGATCTAATCCATAACAGACTAGCGTATTAGCACATGTGAATTGCACTTGGATAATTCACATAACTTCAGAAAATTCACTATAGGAGGCTAGGAAAATATATTCAGTATAACTCACACTTTGAATGAGAAAATCACATGAAGATTGATATTATGCAGGCAGATTGGCATTGTTCATATAAAAGCTATTAGGTCAAATCTGGGCATATTGGTGACAAAGAAGAGAAGATCGGAAATCCTTGGAAGTACTTCTCTTAATTCAAATTGTTAGCATTCAAGAGAGTTGAATGCAGGAAAGATTGGAACAGATCTTGATAGCATACATGGTACAGATCAACACCTATCTAAGAATTGGTTACAATCAATTTTGAGTACTGATTATCATCTATATTTGGAACAAGCCCTAGGTGGGCAAGAGCAATGTTAAAATAAGGCACATTTTCTAGAGATTAAGAGACATTGGCAAGTCTGATTACCTGGTATTATATATCCTTCTCTATTTATTTTTTATATCATGTGCTTAGCCTTGAAAGACCTCTTTAGTTTGATTATTCCTAGCATAATCTAAAATATATTAACAAATACAAGGTATATTATAGTATCTACCATACATCCTATGTTGACTTATAAACGCATATTTCTAAAAATACAAGATCAAGTGAATTAGCCATGTTTTGTTGAGTTCTTACTGAGTTGTCAAGTTTAAGTCAAATTAGGACTACTATATTAGGACTGTCTGCCATTGACATGCACTCATGGATTTTGTAAAATTTACATTAAGGAACTTACATGTCAACTATCATTATGCTTCCTTCTTATATTGTTTGATGTCAATCATAAGTCATATTACTTCAAGTGCACAGTCCAATGCGATTGGAACAAGTAGGAAGCAGAAAAATGTATTATTTGGTAACATCCTACACAGGATATTGTACCTCATTCAAATTTTGTTTATGTTGCTCCAAATGTTGCAAAAATTCAATAGTATCTCCATATTTGTTTCAGCCTCCTCTTATTCCATCTTTTTCTTCTTCTGTGTAAGAAGAGTCAAGAGGTAGTCCAACTCTTTTACTGAGACTTCTGCTCCCTATATAATCAATACAAGAACAACTATCAAATGTCAAAAATAAATTAAATGTACTAACATTGTACGCTTATCAATACACAATGATTAACCTTGTGCTCTTAATTGAAAATGTTGACAACAAATATACATATATAGATATAAACACTGAACAAAAAAACATGATTAAGATAGAAGTTCCAAAAAATAAAGAATTTATCTGAAAATATTGGTAAGTTGTTGTTGTAGAGGCACAAGCAACCTACAAGAAATTAAATCATGGTTTATTCATGTTAAGGTCCCCTAATAATCCATAAATACTAATAATCGATAAAAATGTTGCATAAAATAAGATTCTGCTATAAAGAATTAGCAATAAAAAAATGTTGTGATTTTGTAAAGGAAAATATATGGTGAAAGGAGGAGTACTTGGTGTAACCACCCTAATTTGGTCTTCTCTGACCATAGACCCTATTTTCCCTAAGTGTGATCATACCCCTAATTATGTCAATATAATTCTTTAATTAATTAGCATAATTCCTTTAAATCAAATTTAATCTCCTAAGTTATCTTATCACTAAATTACATTAATTGCTTTAGTCAATTAAATGAAATCAATTAAATAAAAAAGAAACAAATACATGACTAAGGTAATTAATTAAAAGGAATTTAATAAATTCCTAATTACAACTCCTCACTTACAAAAAGGAAATTAAATTCCCTAGCCAATGAGAGTTAAATCACTTGGATCACCTCACATGGATCACAAAAGATTCAATCTCCACCTTTCTTCACCATTCAATCCTAACCTCTCATTCCTCAAATTCTTCCAAAATGCAATGAATTTTGAGCTCAGTGGGCCCTTTATTTTAGAATTCATTTGCAAACTTATGCTGCTCATATTCTTAGAGTTTTCTTCATGCATTTTAGCTCAAACATTTAGAATTGTTATAATCTTTCAATTGGCGCTCTAAAATGAACTTTAATTGAGCATTTATCTTGCATCTTAGTTAAATCTTCCATTCTAAGCATGATGTTGTCACTAATTTATGCATAATCTGAGGGAAATTATAGAATATTTCATACTCTTCTTAGATAGTGAACAATATGTCAATTTTGGTGATATATATGTGCTTTTCCTTATATATTTCATGTTATTTCACTAATGCAATGACATATTGAAGTGTTGTGTTACAGCTAGCAAATCCACAAAATACACACACATTTTTGGTGTGCACCGTGGGGAAAACCTTTGAGATCTTATTTGACACTATTGAGATCCTATTTGACACTATTGGAAAACCTTTGACAAAGTTGAGGACCAGATTTCATGGTTAACACGAGACATAACAATTATCTTACTGACAAATCAGAGATACCTCCTAGATTACTACACTTTCAACAAGGAGAGATATCTCGTAATCCCTTATTCAATCAAGACTCACCCGCAATAGATGCTCCTCATCAAGGATGGAGCAGAGATTTTGATGAATACAACAATGAACAAAAATAATAAGATCAAGATAGCATTAGTGAAGAAGAAAGACATATCAACCATCCTTTGTTTGACTCAGATAGTGATGGAGACGTACCCGAGGATGAGTACAAAAAGCTCAAACAAAGTAGAAAATTCCAAAGGACATTGGAAAAGATCATTGGTGAAGACAAGGAGAAATACTTCTTACATCTAGCATCTCTTGGAGTCAAACTCCCTAAAGATTATGATGTTGAGAGACTAAAGGAGAAAGATGTACCAACACCTATTTCTATTCTCACCAAAAAATTGACCTTAATACAATCTGAACTTACAACACTCAAGCAAGAAAACATCAAACCAACAAAAAAAAACTCTTTGGACCACATATGTCCATTTCCTTTTGACAAGAGTAACAAGAGTATCAACATGGTCCCATTTCCTCCCAATATGGAAAGACCCAAATATGAAAAATACATGGGAGAAACTAATCCTCATGACCATGTGAGAGAGTTTTGTTCTCTAAGAATTGAGTACATGCACAAACCTACATATCTAATGAGGCTATTTCAGGGAAGTGTAGGAGAAACTTCTATGGAGTGGTTCTCCAAACTCACACCAAGTGTGAAATCTTTTGAGGAGTTAACAAAAATATTTGTCCAACATTACTCTTATAATATACAACATAACATAACCATGATGAATCTATGTAAGACAAATCAATGAACGGGTGAATCATTTACACACTTTTTACAAAGGTGGAGGAAAATCTTTGCTAGGTACTCAAGAGAAATACCTAAATCAGAAAAGATGGAAATCTTTATTAACAACTTGGTACCCAAAATGAACTATGCATTGCAAATGCAAGATTCACCAAGTTTTGATAGAATGATCAAGAATTCCATCCGTGCTAAAGATGTCATGGTTAAGAAAGGAGAAATTGCACTCTGAAGTGATAAAAAATCTACCAACTACAACAAAAATCCTAAGTGGTGGAAAAAAAAAAAGAACAATGTTAATGATGGAGTGGTAGACACATCCAATGCTAATCCTAAACCAGTGGTGTTCAATCTAACAAATGGCTTACAAGAAAACAAAGAAGCTAAGGTAACAACTACAATACCAAGAGAAAATAATGATAAAAACAAGAGTAAACCAAGGACTAGACCTCAAAGAACATTTACTCCATTGGGAGAACCTCTTGAGATAGTTTTGAAGACATGCTTGGATAATAAAGTCCTCATAGTTCCCGATTCAAAACCTTGGGAACCAAAATTTAAACCGAGATGGTGGAATGACAATGCTTATTGTGTCTTTCATAAAAAAAGGACATAAGACCAATGACTGTCTTAAACTCAAACATGTCATACAAGACCTTATTGAAGGAGGCAAGATCAAAGTGGAAGGACATACCACTAATGAAGATCATATGAAATTTAACAAATTGTTCCCTAACTATGAAAAAGGGGAAGATTCCAAAGGAAAAGGAAATGAAGTGAATTACACCTACTCTAATAACGACAATGTGATCAACATGTTGGACATTAAATATGAATCAATCAATGTCATCACTATTAAAGGTACTAAAGACACATCAACACAATTAAATGTGATGAATCAAAGCCAAGCACAAGTTACGATTAAAGGAGCTCAACCCTCATCCAAGCAAGCGACATCCTCAAAAGTACCTGTTGTCACAATTCCCAAACTAGCAGCAACACGACAAACAATTACTATCCCATCTGCAAACTATAAATTGGTAGACCATTTGCAAAGAACATCAGCTCAGATTTCTATATTTGAGTTACTCAATATATCTTTAGTGCATAGGGAAGTTCTTGAACAAGCCCTACATTCTGCCAATGTTCCAAAATAAATTGATGTAGACAAGTTCCAGGCAATGGTAAATCATATCTCAGCTCCACCTTACCTCTCTTTTTCAGAAGAAGATGACAAATCATTGACACATCCACATAACCAACCCCTACACATTGATGTCTTGATTCACAAATCTCATGTTAGACGTGTATTGATAGATGGAGGTGCAGGTTTGAACATATGTACTCTTGATCTAATAAAAAATTTGGGTCTTTCAGAACAAACCATTAATTCAAGAAGTAAGATAACTAGCAAAGCTTACGATGAAGAAGAAATATCATCAAAAGGACTCATTGTTCTACCAATCAGAATATGACTAATTGAATGAAATGTGATATGTCAAGTTCTTAATCTACCATTGGCCTATAATATTCTACTAGGGAGACCTTGGATACATGAAATGCAATCAGTTCCATCTACTTACCACCAATACATCAAATTCCCACATAATGGGGTAGAAGTAACAATTCCTGTAGATTCAAGCTATACTTGCAACAATTTCAAAGTAGATAGTATGGTTCCTCATAATAAGGGAGTCCCAAAAGAATACGTATCTGAAACTGCTAAAGACATGGTGATAAGAAGCTTTGGAAAGACACTAAAACTTGAATAAAATAGTATGGGAGAATACAAACTAGACATGACACTATCATTGACTAACATTCCCATGTCTCCAAGATCTTATGGGAAACCTTCCTCATCTTTCACACCTACTGCATCAAAAGAACAAGATAGTCATAAAGAAACTGGTATGGTTAGATCCTCTACTTCTCAAGAGGATGAAAAAGAAGATAAATCAATCTTGGCTTCGCTCTATAAGGGAGAACAAAGAGAAAATGAGGTAAAACATGTGGAGATATCCCCAGAAAAGTATGGTAAAGGATATGACCTTCTCAAAAAAATGTGATACAAAGGGAAGGGACCTTTAGGAGATAAAGGAAAATGACTTATTGAACCGGTACACATGGAATTCAGAAACACCAAAGACAAAATAGGATTAGGTTTCAATAACAATTTAGAAAACCCTACTTCTAGAGATGGTCCAATATTTGATGAAGGAAGTGTTAGAATAACTAAGAGGGGTGGGGGGGTGAATCAGTGGCCTTAAAAATTAATCCAAAACTTTATACCACATATATAAACCTCTATTTATCTTTAGTCCTACAAGATGTATGGCCTTAAATAATCTTATCAAATAACTACTGCTCGGAGTTCACTGTTTATCCTTATTCTTAAGCTTTATCGAATAGAAGTCTGGTCTTTACAGAAATACAGTAAATAACTTAGTGTTTACTGATCAATCCTATTTTAGTAATGTGTAAAGAAAAACATCAAAATAATGAACCATATACACATTTGACACATGGATTTTTAACGTGGAAACCCTATTAAGGGAAAACCCACTTGGGACCAGTAACCCAAAATTTTCACTCTTCTAAAGTGAGCTCAGTGAAGATCCAACCATGTTAAAGGTTACGAACACACTATTTAAGTGCAACCTTGTTAGAGGATTTAAATGTAATAGTTTATCACTTGATATATGGAATTCACTATGCTATCTTCATGACAAACCTTTTGATACTCCTTGGAATGTATCTCAATATATAAAGGATGGTTAGATCCCCCTCAGTTAAGATACTTTATGATCCAATGGTTAAACTGAAACAATATATGATTTGTTCATAAATACAACTAAAATTTGCAGATGTTCAGATCTATTGTAAGCTCATAATACCTTTCTCATCAATGTTTCTCTTATGTTCCTTTTCTCCACTTCTTTCTGCTCGGTGATGCTATTGCTTCTCTATTGCTCGATGTCTGTAGAGATCACTACTCTATTCTTAAGCTTGCTTGATTAGGTCTGTAGGAAGACTTCTTATCTTCACAAGTATTCTCTTCAGCATCTTCTTCTCTATTCACCCCCTAATTCACAATGAATTATCTTGTCTCTTTTATAGACATGATTTTGACCATTTCTAAGTCCTTATCTTTCTTGTTCTTGACGTGATCCAGAAATCTCCCCATTCTTTCTTTAAAGCATGCTTCCATTTTATCCTGTAGATTTCTCCTTGACAACTAGAATAAAACTATCTTTAAAACTCTAGATTTTAACTGGTTGATGAAAGCAATGTAATCAATCAGTTAACTCCATATTTAGCTCCTATCAGCTAAGTCTTTTGGCATTTATGGACTTCAGTTCCTATCAGTATTTAACTCCTTGTTTTCTTGGTCTAGACTTCAGTTGTCCTCGGGTATCTCTGTCCATCAGGGTGGTCTATCCATCAGGGTTGTCTATCCATCGGGAAACACTGTAACTGTCAGTTATGCTCGGGTATCACTTTGGTTCTGCTCGATAATTATTTCTTGAGTATCTTGCTCGGTTTACATTAAGACTCTTCTCAGGGTTCTCTTTCACCAGTGTGCACTATCCATCGGTGTTTGTTTTCACTTGGTGTATACCAAAATTTTATGCATTACTAATAACATAACATTTATATCTTTAGTTCTTTGAAGCCTTTGACAATATGAATATGACCAATCAGAGTATATCAAGTCGACATCAATGACAATACAATACATTAATTGATTTAATGTCTTGCATTAACTTTCTGCAGCTCGGTGATCATCAACTTAACATCTTCAAGCATTCAATCAGTTATAGTTCATCAATCTCTCCCTTTGGCATTGATGGAAACATACTACATAATACTAATACAATATGAAATATATCAGTTGTATTTCATCAATATCTACCAAACTTATTACCTATAACCAATACAAATGTCTGACTTTTGGTAAGCTCTTTTAGCTTAGATTTTATTCTTGCAGAGTACTCTCTTCATTCTTTATCCCCTTCACTGGATAGATGTAGCAACTTCTGATTCTGTCTCTCCCTTTTTTTGTAGAATCTTTTCTCCCTTAGATGAATGTTTCTTTGATGTTTTTCTCTACCTTTGACTGTTCCTCTCTCTGATGGATATCTCTTTTTCCTTTGACAACAATATATATTTATCGTGTCTCCCTTAAGTCATCTCTCCCTTTGGATGATCAAGATAGATATTTCATATGGATATACTCTCTCCCTTTAACAACAATGCCAAACTCTTTTCCCTTTTTTTAATATATTCCTTGAATTTCCTCTCCATCAGCAATATAGCTCTATATTAGCCAATTAATATCTCTGGTGTTCAGTGCAGATAAGTACCTTGTTGTGTAGAAATGTACCTTTTTATTCCATCTCTTAGCTTGCATCAACATGAATGATCTTCTGATTGTGTGTAGGCTGATGCAACCTCCTAGTCAGCTTAGTGATCAATAGGAAAGGGTCGGACCCCTAGTCTCTTTCTCAGGTACTCAAATGTATCTTTAGGCAATGTCTTGGTGAATATGTCTGCTAATTGTTCCTTGGGTTGAATATATTCGAGTACCATCTCTTTCTCTTGCACTTGTTTCTCTTAAGTAATGATACTTGAGAACAATATGCTTTGTCTTAGCATGCATGACAAGGTTCTTGGAAATGTTTATTTCACTTGTATTATCACAATAGATAATCACTGGCTCAAGAATTTTCATATTCATACCTTCTAGTAATTTCTTGATCCATGCAATGTTAGAGTAGTTTGTAGAAGTAGCCACATATTTTGCTTCTATAGTAGATTGTGAGATGTATCCTTGATTCTTACTTATCTATGTTACAAGTCTGTCACCCATAAAAAATGCTCCTCCTATTGTGATCTTTCTTTCATCTAATTTTCCATCCCAATCAACATCTGTATAGACTTGAAGCTCAAATTTTCCTTCTCTTTTATACCATAATCTATAGTCATCGGTATTCTTTAGATATCTCAAAATTCTTTTGACAATAGTCATGTGTGATTCCTTGGGATTAGCATAGAATCTTGCAACTATTCCAACTCCATGTGCTATATATGGTCTAGTATGGACAACATACATTAGCTTTCCAATCATAGATCTATATAGGGTCTGATTTACCGTGGGTGACTTACCTTCCTTTTTCAGCTTGCATCCGGTTGCTGTAGGTGTTCCAAATGGATTGGAGTCTTTTATCTTGAATATTTTGAGAACTTCCTTGATGTATTTGGATTGTGTGATTTATATGTCTGCATCCTATTGAATAATCTGTAGACCAAGAAAGAATTTGATCTTTCCAAACCTTGACATCTCAAACTCTTTTCTCATTTCATTAGCAAATGATTTCCATAACATATCATTACCTCCAAATATGATATCATCAACAAATATTTCAGCAATTAGAATGTTATCATCAGTTTCTTATTTTAAATACATATTACTATTTTCACTAGCTCTTACAAATCTAATAATTATGAGATAGGAGTGAAGTCTTTCATACCATGCTCTTGGTGCTTGTTTCAATCCATACAAGGCTTTGTGTAGTCTACAAACCATGTTTCTCTTGTTAGGATCAACAAACCCTACTGGTTGTTCAATGTATACCTCTTCCTCTAGTATTCCATTTAGGAATGCATATTTGACATCCATTTGGTATACCTTGAATCCTTTGTATGTAGCATAAGCAAGTAGAATTCTGACCCCTTCTAGTCTAGCGATAGGTGCAAAGGTTTCTCCATAGTCAATACATTCTTCTTGTGCATATCCCTTGCATACTAATCTTGTTTTGTTCCTTGTGACTTCTCCATTCTCATTCAGCTTATTTCTGAATATCCATTTAGTACCGATGACATTTTTGTCATTTGGTCTAGGTACTAATGTCCATGTTCTGTTCTTCTCTATCTGTTCTATCTTTTCATTCATAGTACTAACCCATTCTTCATTTTCAAGTGCATTATTAATAGATTTAGGCTCAAAATCACAAATTAAACATCTAGTGTTTAGTGACTTACTTCTTGTTCTCATTCCAACCTTCTTGTCTCCTATGATCTAGTTCTTTGGATGGTGTCTTCTGAAATACTTGGAAAGTATCGGTTCACCTCTTTGTTCATCATTTTGATTATCATCTTGACCTTCATTCTGATCTCCATCGCTTGGTACATCATCTTGAGCAATTTCCTGATTTTTGGTGTTTGCAGCCTGATGCTCGGGTGCATTATTCTGTCGCTCAGGAGTGATACACTATTTCTCAGGAAGAGTGTCAAGTTGTTCACTTTAGACAAACCTATTTTAGTCTTCTGGTTCTTTTCTACTTTCATCATCATTTTTATCTGCAAATTCATCTACTCTGATATTTTCACTTTCAATGATTCAGTTAGGTGACTTGTTAAGACATTTATAAGCCTTGCTTTTGGTAGAATACCCTAAAAATATTCCTTCTTCACATTTGGAGTAAAGATTTCCATTTCTATCATCTTTCGAAATATAACATTGACTACCAAAAATAATGAAGTAACTTACACTGGGTTTTTATCCATACCATAGCTCATAGGGTGTCTTATTGGTGTCTTTCTTACATTGAACTCTGTTCAATGTGTAGACAGCTTCCCTCTAGAATGTTTGAGTGATGCCTTTCTCAATCATCAGTGTTCTAGCACAATCAACAATTGATATGTTCCTTCTCTTAGCAATCCCATTTTGCTGTGGTGTTCTTGGTGCAGAAACATGTTTTTGAATTCCATGCTCATTACAAAATTTAGTGAATTCATTAGAAATAAATTGTCCCCCTCTATCTGATCTTGAGCATTTAAGTTCCTTACCACTTTGTTTTTTCACAATAGCTCTATACCATTTAAACATCTTGAATGCTTCTTATTTATCTTTAAAGAACATAATTGTCATCATTCTAGAATAATCATCTACAAATAGAATAAAGTATCTATCTCCATAGTAGCTCTTTGTTCTCATGGGTCCACATAGGTCAGTATGGACTAATTCTAGAATGAAATTAGATGTGTAGGTTTTTCTCTTCAAACTAGACTTTGTCATTTTACCTTTTTGACATTTCTTACACATGACATGGTGGGGCTTTGACATGCTCGATAAGCCTCTTACTTTCCTTTTATTGCTTATCCTAACCATGTTGTCAAAATTCACATGACATAACCTTTTATGCCACAACCATATGTCTTCGTTTCTAGCCATTAAACAAGTGGTGTTAATATCATCAAGATAGAATAGGTTACCTTTTGTTTGTTCACCAATCAACCTTCTTGATTCATTGAAGATCTTTGCCTTTTTGTTCTCAAATGCAACTCAGTGACATGTGTTATTCAGCTGTGAAACACTCAATAGATTATAGTTAAGTCCTTTTACCCAGTATACATTTTCGCATCTGATCAAATTATTCAACATTATGGTTCTTTTACCTTCAACCAAACAAGGTGAGTCATTACCCATTCTTACTGATACACCATTATAATACTCAAAATTTTCAAAATTTTCTTTATCTCTAGTCATGTGGTGAGTACAACCACTATCAATAATCCATACATCATTTTTACTAACCTTAGATATGGGTGTAGTTTCTACATACCTTTCTTCTTTGTCTGAATCATCCTTCGTAGCAACAAATACCACCTCAACATCTTCACCAGATTCGGTGTCAGAATTCTCAGGCTTTGTTCTCAGCCAGGTAACAAGCTTTCTTTCCTTTTTTCTTGTAGTCTCGGTTGTCTCTTCTATCAGATTGTCGGTTGCTTTGGTAATCTCTGTCATCATTTCTGTCAAACTTCTTTTCATATGACCTGTCACTATTTCTCTCTTCTTTTCTTTTCTTAGGACATCTAGCAGCAAAGTGTCCAATCTCTTTACAATTAAAATGTACAAGTGGAAGTTTACCTTTGTATCTATGTTTTCCTCTCTACAATCTTCTAGCTATTAGTGCGTCAATCTCATCAAGTTCTTGGTCATCACTATCACTTTCACTATCATTTCTCATAGTATGTTTATGACTTGACTTACTTATTTTCAAAGAATACTTGAATGCAGACTCAATAGATGGTAAGACACTATTGTCAAAGTTATTCATCTCAAATGAAATAAGTCTACCAACCAAACTATCTAGAGTGACATTGTTTTTTGCTACTGCTCTCATTTCTTGTATAGAAGATACTCTAATAGCATAAACATTCAATAAGGTTCCTAGGATTTTACTTATCACTATTTCTTCTTCAAGTACACCTCGTACTCCTCAGATAGAATTGACCATGTCTTTGATTTTGTAGATATACCGAGTGATGTTTTCTCCTTCTTTCATTCTTAGGTCATCAAACCTTCCTCTTAGGATTTCTGCCTTAGCTCTTAGCACATTTGCATCTCCTCCATGTACTAGCTTCAGTTTATCCCACATTTTCTTTGCAGTGGTGCATGTTTTGACATCTTCAAATTCAGCATCAGAGAGTGAGGAAGCAAGTTCTATCATCATAGAATTGTGTTCATGCTTTTTTCTCAATTGATCAAGTGTGTGAGGTCCTGTAGGAAACACATATTCAGTATCCAAGTATTGAGTAATATCATTTCCAATACCTGATAGGTGGAGTCTTATCCTTCTCTTCCATGATGCAAAGTTGTCTTTATTCAACTTAGGCACATCCCTTTTTCTCAACTTGTGATCTTTTGCTTGAGTCTTTAAACTCTCTTTCTAAGAACACAAGATCTGATACCAACTGTTAGAATAACTGAGAGGGGGGGGGGGTGAATCAGTGGCCTCAAAAATTAATCCAAAACTTTATACCACATATATAAACCTCTAATTATCTTTAGTCCTACAAGATGTATGGCCTTAAATAATCTTATCAAACAACTACTGCTTGAATTTCATTGTTTACCCTTATTCTTAGGCTTTATCGAATAGCAATTTAGTCTTTACCAAAATACAATAAATAACTTAGTGTTTACCGATCAATCCTATTTTAGTTATGTGTAAAGAAAAATATCAAAGTAATGAACCATATACACATTTGACACGCAGATTTTTATTGTGGAAATCCTATTAAGAGAAAAACCACTTGGGACTGGTAACCCAAAATTTTCACTCTTCTGAAGTGAGCTCCGTGAAGAGCCAACCCTGTTAAAGGTTACAAACACACTATTTAAGTGAGACCTTGTTAGAGGATTTAAATTTAATAGTTTATCACTTGATATATAGCATTCACTATGCTATCTTCATGAAAAAACTTTTGATACTCTTTGAGATTTATCTCAATATATAAAGGATGGTTAGATCCTACTAGGTTAAGAGACTTTCTAATCCAATGGTTAAACTAAAATAGTATATGATTTGTTCATAAATATAACTAAACTTTGCAGATGTTCAGATCTATTGTAAGCTCATAATACCTTTCTGATCAATTTTTCTCTTCTGTTCCATTTCTCCACTTCTTTCATCTCAGTGATGTTATTACTTCTCTATTGCTCAGTGTCCATAGAAATCTCATCTTTGTTCTTCATCTTGCTTGATCAGGTCTGTATGAAGACTTCTTATCTTCACTAGTATTCTCTTTAGCATCTTCTTCTCTATTCACCACCTAATTCATAATGAATTAGCTTGTCTCTTTTATAGACATGATTTTGACCATTTCTAAGTCCTTATCTTTCTTATTCTTGACGTGATCCAAAAATCTTTCCATTCTTACTTTAAAGCATGCTTTAGTTTTATCCTGTAGATTTCTCCTTGACAACTGGAATAAAACTATCTTTAAAACTCTAGCTTATCTCTAGCTTTTAACTGGTCAATGAAAACAATATAATCAATCATTTAAATCCATATTTAGCTCTTTCCAGCTAAGTTTTTTGTCATTTCTAAACTTTAGTTCTGATCCATGTTTAACTCTTTGTTTTCTCGGTCTAGACTTCAGTTGTCCTCAAGCAACTCTGTCTGTCGGGGTTGTCTATCTGTCAATTTATTCTATCACTTGGGCAACACTATGACTTTTAGTTCTTCTCGGGTATCACTTTGGTTTTGATCAATAATTCTTGCTCAGGTATCTTGCTTGATTTACACTGAGACTCTTCTTGGGGTTCTCTTTCCGTCAGTGTGCACTATCCATCGATGTTTGTTGTCACTTGGTGTATACTAAACTTTTATACATTAATGATAACATAACCTTTATCTCTTTAGTTCTTTGAAGTCTTTGACAATATGAATATGACCAATCAGAGTATGTCAAGTTGATATCAATGAAAATATAGTACATTAATTGATTTAATGTCTTGCATTAACTTTATGCAGCTCGATGATCATCAACTTAAGATCTTCAAGCATTCAATTAGTTATAGTTCATCAGGAAGTGATGATGAAGAAGAAGAAACAACATTGGAACCATGGATATATGATATATTATTACACATTGGTATAGAGTATCCCAAATATCAAGGAGAAAGATATGTACCTACTTTTGTAGCACAACAAGAGCCTCATGTTCCTTTGTTGCCACAAACTGATGTCCAAAGAGTACAGGAAAAAATAGAAGGATCTCTAGAAGTTATAATGACAAAATAAACTCTTGAAGAAATACCCCAACAACAAGATATACATCATAACTGGGGGTAGTTGGTCATGATTTCACATGGCCTAGAATTACCTCACTTTGATATACAAGTGGCTAATAGAGTGCATCAGGTAACTATTACTGAGTTCTTAAACAGATATGATGATGAAATAACTGACTCACATGATTATGAATGGGATATCCTATCTGATACTACCATAGAAATTGAGGTAGATGTGATTCAAAAATTTGCATCTCTATTGGAGAGAGGAGAGAGTTCTAACACTTCCCCTAACACTTTTGTTGTCCTAGAGTCAGATGAGATGCCACTACCTCATATTTTTGATGGGGAAATTGATGTTTTGTTAGGTCTAGAGAACATTCAAAGGATCCAATCTATGAGTTCCAATTTGATGAGAGAAGAAGAATAAATATCAACTGATGAGTTGCTAGAGTTAGGTCCGCATATTACTAACAATGACCCTATTAATGACAATTCAACTCTTGATGATCTAAACATTGTAGAATTTGAATTAACAAAACATGTCTTGTCAGTTAATAGTCTTAACACTGATGTGATTCTATCCTCACCAAACTCTAAATCATTATCCTTGGTAAACCCTGAATTAATTGATTGGACCAATTCAGATCCTACTCCTATCATGAACTTCCCAAATGACTACACGTTGGCCTATTATCTAAATGCTTGTGAACCTTATCCTTCTTCCACCAATGCAAGGAGTGTGAACATGACAAAGGTGGATATCAAGTTTCTTAGTCACAAATTGAAAAATAAAAAGAAGAAAAGAACTAATGGTGAAAACCACATTGTGGGAGTATCAGATTTTAGAAAATTAAAAATAAAAGACGTATCTAATGGTGAAAACCTCTCAGAGGCACAAAAATATGAGATTCTTAATATCCTCCCAAAGAAATTTCAAGAAAGATATTCAGTTTTGATAGAACCTACACAACCAGTTAACTTGGAAACAACATAGGCTCCTCAATTTGTTCACCTGGCACAATCCTTATCAGAAGAAGAAAAGATACAATTCACTAAATTCCTCAAAGAGAAGAAGATCAAATTTGCATGGTCTTACACACACCTAGACTTGACCCTGAATTAATAATGTATCATTTATCTATAGCTCCTAGGATCAAACCCGTGAAACAAAAACTAAGGAAGATGCATCCACATGTGGAATTACTAGTAAAAGAAGACTTGGAGAAACTATTGAAAGCTAGATTCATAAGAGTCATCTCTTACGTAGGATGGATTTCTAATGTAGTACTAATTTCTAAAATAAATAAATCTATAAGGATCTGCACAGTCTTTAGAGACCTAAAAAAAGCTTGGCCTAAAGATGATTTTCCACTGCCAAATATTGACATCATTATAGATCTCACAATGGGATATCAGATGTATTCTCTTATGGATGGATTCTTGGGCTATAACCAAATTAGGATTTCTCCTGAGGACCAAGAAAAGATAGCATTTACATGCACATGGGTAAAATTTTATTGGAACGTCATGCCATTTGGACTAAAAAATGCTGGCGCTACATATTAAAGAGCTATGACAACAATCTTCCATGACATGATACACAAAAACATGGAGGACTATGTGGATGATACACTAGAAAAGTAAAAAATAAGAACAAATCATATTGAAGACTTGAGAAAGATACTAGATTAGATAGAGCAATTTCAACTCAGGCTTAATCCAAAGAAATGTGCATTTGGAGTCCAATCAGGAAAACTCTTAGGGTTTATTATATCAAAAAACTGGAATTGAGGTGGACCCTGAAAAGGTAAAAGCTATACTAGAAATTTTACCTCCTCACAATATCAATAAAATGAGGACCCTTCAAGGAAGACTCCAGTCCATCAGGAGATTTATATCACAACTATCCAATAGAGCACAACCTTTTACTAAAGTAATACATAAAGGTGTTAATTTCAAATGGGATGAGCATTGTGAAAACAACTTCAAATAATTAAAAGATTACCTAGCTAATCCTCCTATTCTTATGGCACCTATTCATGAAAAATGACTACTCTATATATTATCTACGACTACATCGCTTGGAGTATTGCTAGCACAAGAGGATGAAAACAAAAAGGAAAGAGTGATTTGTTATATCAGCAAGACCTTGGTGTCTTATGAACTCAATTACAGTATTATTGAAAAAGATTTCTTAGCGGTTGTCTTTGCACCTCATAAGTTGAGACACTACATGCTCTCGCATACAGTGAAACTTATTGCAAAAATTGATCCTCTCAAATATCTCCTGAGTAAAAAAACATTGATAGGAAGACTAGAAAAATGGGTCTTAATTCTAAGAAAATTTGATATTGAGTATGTGGATAGAAGAGTTATCAAAGGAAAAGTCCTAGCAGATCAACTAGCTGATTCACCATTACAAGATGATGCACCTTTGATAATTGAATTTCCAGATGAAACAATCATGCACTTAACTGAATATCCATGGAAGATGTACTTTGATGGTTCTTTCACACAACAAGGATCTAGAGCAGGGGTTCTATTTATCACTCAAGGCTACAAGATACCCAAGGTGTATAAGCTAATGTTTCCATGCACAAATAACATCTTAGAATATGAAGCATTGATAAATGGGCTCAAGCTTGATATGGAGTGGAAAATTGTAGAGTTACATGTGTATAGTGACTCTCAACTCATTATCAACCCAGGAAATAGATATTATCGGACTAAAAATGAGAAACTAATGCCTTATAAAAAATTGGTTGAAGATTTGAAAAATTACTTTGTCTTCATAAAATTCCAACAAATACCAAGATTAGAAAACAAAGCTGTAAATGCTATGGATACACTAGCATCCATGTTACAACTGGAAGAACACCAATTCCGCTATGACTTCTTGGTGGAAGAATTATCCTTTCTAGCCTTTGATACACCTAAATCCCCAAGTGATTTGTGCTTTAAATGCCCAAGACCAATCTCAATATGCCAAAATAATTACTTATCTTATTGATCAAACCTTACCCAATGGCTTATTAAGAAATGAAAAATGAGCTTTAATTAGGACAGCATTGTGTTATGTCCTCATCACTACTAACTTATATAGATGAGGTCTTGAAGGTATGCTTCTTAAATGTTTAGAACAAGAAGATTCTAACCACGCATTAAAAGAGGTTCACGAAAGTGTATGTGGATCACACTCAAATGGCTTTTCATTAGCTAAGAAAATATTAAGAGTTGGCTATTACTGGCCCACAATGGAAAAAGATGATGTTGAATTTTCTAAAACATGTGACAAGTGTCAAACACATGGAAACCTTATCCATGCTCCAGCTAGAGAACTCATACCTTTTATAACACATTAGCCATTTCAACAATGGGCCTTTGATTTGGTTGGATAGATCTATCCTAATTCTTCAAGTGGACACAAGTACATCATTATGGCCACTAATTATTTCATTAAGTGGGTCAACATCGTACCACTAATCAAAGCCATTGGAAAATAGGTTACTATGTTCATCTTAAACTACATCATTTGTAGGTATGGGATACCCTCTTCTATTGTAACAAACAATGGGGGTCAGTTCAAAAACCAAGACATTAAGGACCTTTGTACACATTTTCATATCACTCGACATTGTTCTTAAATCTATTATTCTCAAGGTAATGGACAAGCTGAGGCTTAAAACAAGAACATTCTAAAAATCTTACATAGAACTGTGAGTAATTCTGGTAGAGACTGGCATTTGCAACTAAATATGACATTATGGGCCTACAAAACAAGTATCCATACACTAACTGGAGCCACTCCATTTGATCTATTCTATGGTGCAGAAGTAGTGCTACCCATTCAAGTAGAAATTACATCTTTACGAGTATCTCTCCAAGGTCTTGTTACAAATGAACAATACTGCATTGATAGATTTCATGCACTAGAACTACTTGATGAGCGCAAGCAACAAGCATTTGATCATCTCAAAGTGTACCAGAAATGAATGTCAAAAGGGTACAATAAGTAGTTAAAACCATGACAATTTTAAGTGGGGGATCTCGTTCTCAAAGAGAATCTAAAAACCAGCCAAATAGAAAATAAAAAGGAAAATTTGAACCCAAATGGCTGGGACCTTATGGTATTACTGCAACCTTTGGGACTAGAGTTTATCAGTTAGCTACACCTAAGGGATATGTTCTTCTTGATCCCATTAATACTTTACACTTGAAGCGGTTCTACGCTTGACATCTAGCTGACAGAGCTCATCCAGTCAAAAGTTCTCAGAAAATACCAAAAACAAAAATCATAAAACTGATCCTAAAGAACTCAAAAAATAGTGGAAAAAGTCCTAAAAAAGGTATCCTTGGTGAAAAACCAGAAAACAGGTGTCTTGATACTAAAAAAAAATAAAAGAAGAACAAAAAAAATTGAAAAAGAGAAAAGTGCCTTGGCGAAAACTTGGCAAAAAGGTGTCTTGGTAGCAAAAATAAAAGCTTTGTCGAGTGGTGAAAACCTGGCAAACAGTCGTCACTTGTACTCTATGTTGCATCTATCAATGCATTGATGTTACTAATCCTTCACAATCACACATGTGCTATTGGTTGACTCTGATTCCTTACAAATGTCCTATCCTTGCCTGGGATTTGTCTGCATTTGTGTCTTAGGAATAGTCATTCTGCACTGGGAGCATCTTTACTAGTATGTACAATCTGTATCTGCTAGGTTGTCCTAGGTTCCTATCCAAGATGGTTTGCCTCTCAAAAAAATATTTCTCAATACTTGCATCAAATCGTCACTATCATAAACAAGGGTGTTTCTTCAACACCACCTACCTGTAACAGACATCATACTAGTGTTTCTCAACACTTTTATAACACTTTAAATGAACTAGTGTTTTTTAATACTTTAATCAAATAGTGTTCCTAAACACTACATTGGATTGTAATTGCTGACAAAGTTAATCTCATATACTCAAACATGCAAAACATATTGCTTGATTCCAAATTCTGATTGATGAATCTCTACTATGCTTAAAAAATGAATCAACGGTATTTCTCAATACTACTTAAACACAGAATGATCTTGATTTGATTATGACCCTTTATGTTCTCATGATGTTTCAAACTAGGGGCATGTAAGTAGTTATGAATTTTCTTTGATTGATTATCAATTGGTGATTGTTGTCTTTCAAGTTACTCCATGACATATATTCAAAGACAAAGAGTTGCAAAGACAAGGGCATAATATTTTCTTGGTTTTCTACATATGGTGATTGTTTCAACGATCCTATAAATTTCACCTAAATTAGATGTTTATGATAAGAGATGCCAACATGAGTGGATAGCCTCATATATCTCAATCCTAGTTATGTTTAAACTATGGTGAGGTTGAACTAATTTCCTTGTCAGTTTCTAAATCAGATTCTCAGTAAGGTGTATGACACATTATATACCCAAGGATATTAAAACTAAAGGTTATTGCGGGTCACATATCTTACATTACACATAAACATAAGATGATTCCTAAAAGCAAAAGGAGATAACTGACTAGTCATCATGGCCTTTATGCCTTGATGCTTAGGTTTATTTCTGACATTGCATCTAACACACATAGTATTCATACTTTCAGGATACCTTGTGGGTATTAGTGATAGTTGTACTATCCAATGATGTACTTTACAAAAATTCTCAATGATGATAAAAATGCTACAATATATGGGTGGCTGCAAGAAGTTGAGTTTCATTTTTGGGCAAAAAGTGGAAGTGTTTTCCCCATTTTTCAAATTTTCTATCTATTGATGTCAAAATTTGAGGCACTTAGAGATTGAATCTCAAAAAAATCCACTAATAGAAAATGTAGTGCTCAGAGTCTAGTTTTCAAATATGTAATTTATTTGAATACCCACATGGTAGAAAATATTAGTAGACATGTTTAAAAACCTCTTGTTCACAATGCCTGTTTGAGGACCATACCTCGCATGTGTACGACCACCCTATTTTGAAGTAAATAAATGAATTTTTCTAAATCCTTTTGGGGGAAGGTACCTAACACATCAAACATTGGTCAGAATATTATTGATTTTTTTTAATTGAATATTTTATTTTTATTAATTTTTAATTGACTATAAAGTACATTTTCAAAACCTCTCATGTACGACCACCATAATTTGATGAAAATTTTTATTTTTTGGAAATTTTTTTTATTTATTTTGAATAAAATTCTATGTAGATTGGTCTCATATAATTTATTTTTTCAAAAACCTAAAATCAAAAAAGTTATTAAAGTTTTAGTGAACCTAACTATTTTAAGTTTAGGTACCACTTTTGACTAATAAATATTGTAAAAATAGTAAAATTTATCATATCACTATAAAATTTATATTTTTGAAATCTAGACAGTAAGATCTCTAATGGGTTTTAATTTCATCAAAAAATTTGATTAAGACCCTCAAAAAATTACGGCAAGATAGAAATCTGGTGTTCAAATGCCTTAGCCATTATTTTGGAGGTCTAAGAATAGGCTTGGTCCCACCAAACCTGTCCCGAATCAAAATCCAATGAAAATGGTGGTTTGGTAAATTCAAATTTTAAAAAATGGGCACACGTTAAAAACTGTGTACCCGTTTCTTAAATGTAATAAATCGACATGTAAAAATGAGTTTTTTTTTAAAAAAAATTAAAAAATGGGCATCTGTTTTGAAAAAAAATGGGCACCCATTTTTTGAATTTTTGATCGGGTGCCCATTTTTTGCAAAACGGGTGCCTGTTTCTAGCGGCAGTTTTCAAGCCCACAAGACTTTCACGGAATTGGTACCCAACTTCTTGCACTTACCCATATACAAATCAACAACAATCCTAAGAGTCTGCATGTAGATGCATTTACAGATTGCATGATTCATTTTTAAGAACAACATAAGAACTTGAGCTCAAAATGATTTCCTGGTTCATCCGAAATCCAAGTTAACTACATAACCTATTTTACTGATACAAATGTCATTACATATCCATGGCATTCATTTTTCATTCATAACCGAGAAAGAGAAAATACAAAAACAAAGCATTCAAGCATTGCATTTATTTCTACATCTTAAGTGCATCCATACATATATTTGCATAAATAAAATCTCAAAAACATTCATTTGCATATTCATCTAGAATCATCTAACACATTTATATATCAGTAATTAATCAATGAGCATAAATGATGTCATCACATGAATCTAATCTAACTCATCAAGAGACCAAGTACATAATCACATGTGCATCACATCTAAACATTTATCAAAGAGAACCCATGAGCATATCAAGATCAGAAATAACTATCTCAGATATATCAATGAGGGGACAGATAAAAAATGTGGAACTATCTACAAAAGAGTATCATAATATCAGTATGAAAGAGATATACATGTATAAAGTCTGCAGTACAATGCATGATCTCAGAAGGACCAATATATACAAAAATGTCTCAAAATATCACAAGTACAATATCAAGACTGACTGCCACCCTCTCCTTGATTTGGAGGAGGAGGAGGTGGTACATAAGGAGCTAGTGGAGGCATCACCCCCTCAGACTTCTATGCTACCTGAGAATATGAAAGAGCTCTTTGTCCCTCTAGCAATACAGCATAATATAAACCAAAGTAGTACAGTTCTCTCTAACCCTGATGTGTCACTATGGGGGCCTATACATCTCACTCTGCTCTGACCATATCACCTTGTTGGTCTCACTCTGCTCTCAAGTGCTCAAGGTGACGTGATCTATTAGGAACAAAATCTAACACGCAGATAATGTTTTCCACAACATGCTATAGATTTTATGACAACTTTCCAAATATATAAAATTTCTATACATGTTTCGAAAATGATTGACAGGCTTTACGCAATCATTTTTTTGGGTTCTCTATCATCAAATTGCACATTATTCATCAAAATCTTGGTCCCACATCATTTTATCAGACTCCAAACTGTTCTTCCCTGCATCCCCGTCCCTACATTTTGTGTGCAAAATGTTGGGTCCCCCTTTTTTCTTTTGTTTGCTTTTGCTTGCGATTTTGCCTTTGTCTTTCTTTCCCTTCTTTTTTTTCTCCCTCCGGGGTTTTCTTCCCCGGCGTTGCATCTTGTTTGTCTTCTTTCCGTCTCCCAGACTTCGGTCCCGGAGGTTGCCTTTTGTTGGGAACCGGATTCCGGACTCTGGGATTCTTCGTCGTGATGTTCTTAGGGATATCATCGCAAGGAATCCTTGGGCCCGAGGTCTGGAGGTTTTTGCCTGTCCGGAGATCGTCGAAAGGAGGAGAATTTCCTTTTACCGTGGGTATAAATAGAGGCCGTCTGTCATTTTCACGTTTACCGTGATTAAAACCTTCAAGCAATTAGAGCGAATTAGAGAGTGATTCCAAAGCTATTAACAGAGCATTTGCAGGAAGTTTATGGTAATCAACACTTAACGATTTTCAGTTGTTCTCAAGCAAGTGCAAGTGCTTTGTGGTGGTGCTTCTAACCGATTGACAACCCGAGATGTTGCAGAGCTCCCGCGGTAACCCTTTCTTTTCTCCGCCTTCTGCATTCTCAGGTTGGTGTTCCTGTTTTCTCCTCTCTCTGGCTTTCTTTGGTTTTCATTTTGCTTTCGTTTGCCTGGTTTTGTTTTGTTTTTCTATCTTGTCTGGTCTGTTGTCTTCTGGTTTTTCCGCCCGTTGGTGGGTCGGCTCTGCCAGAGGGTTGTCTGCCCTCTACACAAAGGTTGTTTTTGTAAATAGTGTAAATAGCTGTAGATGGTTGTGGATAAGTTTCTGTCTCATCTGGTTTCCCCGCGGGTGTTGTCCCGTGTTGTATATTCATGTATATATGTATATAGTTGTAAATAGTCTATGTATATATCTCCTTGTTTCTATGTGTATATCCCTCAGCTCTATTTATATCCTTTCAAGTGGCTTGGCTAGCTGGTCGAGTCACCCCCGTTTCTAGTTTTCCACCTTCAAACCCGCTTCGAGGCAGAAAACCACCTGTTTGAAACTCGGCTCCCTGTCGGTTTCAAACAGGTGGTTTTCTCTCTCCTCCATAAAGTCTGTCAGAACCTCATTTATGTCCCATGCACGCAATCAATTCTAGCCAAGTGGCTTTCCTTTTTTGTGCATTTAGACAGTTGGCTCCGCCATCATCGCCATCCCATCCATTTAATGCCAACGCACGTGGCGTCCACGTGGATTCGACAACTTACCTTTTTATACATCTTTGCTAACGGTCATTTCTCTGGGCCTCGGGTCTCTTATCTCCATCCATCCTGTGTCTTTGCCAAGTGTGATAAAATACCCTGGGCCTGGATGTTTAATAAAATCTTCTGTTTATTATGTTTTGCTTTTCGGGCATCTTTGTATAATACTAACTGTTCAGGAAGGAAAACACCACGGTGGTAAAATTCCCCGGACCCCGAAATGATTACTTTGATAAAAATGTTCTGACGGTCGCTTTGTCTTGCAGGTTCCCGGAGTTATCTTCCAAACATGTCTGAAGCGTCTGCATCATCTCCTCCCGGAAGCCCAGAATTACCAACCGCAATAGAAACCAGGGCAGCAGCAAAGTCAAAGATAGAGAAAGCCCTGGAAAAACTTCCCCTCACCATGAAGTATGTATAGGATAATGGCATCGTGGGCTCAAAGATTGAGTCCAAGGTAAAACTGATGACTGACGCCAATGTCAGAACCTGGGCAGAAATGCAAGCCCTGGTGAAGGTAATGCACATCCAGCGACAGGCTGGAGACTGGCTCGCAATCAACGTTGGGGGTTCCAGAATCCTCTGGGCAGCTTGCTTCCCATGCTCCGTGCAATCTCTAGAGCTTATCTTAACACTGGCTTCCAACTACAACTCTTCTGTCTGGGCCGTTATGCTCGCAGTTGCAGAACCCACAGGATACCCCACTCCACTGGTGTCCCTCAACCCAGTCACATTCCAGGCAGGCCTGGGTATCCCGCAATTTGATAGAGCCACGATGGTTACAAGGACTGATGCCTTGAAATAGTTTACGCAACTGTAGGATGCCACCCAGGTATACATGAATACCCATTGGCTCAAGGCCCCGAAGAGGGATCCAAAGAGAATGAAGATAGATATCCCCAACTCTGAATTCAAGGAGAGCATCCAGATGGGGATAATAGCATTAGCCCGGGTATTGGGGCAACCTTCCACCCAGGAGTTTGCCAAATGGATGTACTATTTCCTCCTCAGCATCTCCACCAAGGGAGAATTCTTTGACTGGGTGACAATAATCTCCAATCATGTCGACTCCCAGTTCCAGCAGTTAAACCAGAAGAAGAAGTATTACATGTCTTCTTATGTTTTCTGGGCCTTGGCCCAACAGAGGCCCCACTCCAATGGCCTACTTACAAATGACATTCTCGGGATATGCCCAGGACAAAAGGCACTGTGGGACCATTTCCCACAGATTCAATGGGAGGCCAGCTTCCCCAGTTTCTACCGGGTAAATGATTCGTTCATTTAATACCACCTTCTCACACCTGCCCGGGATGCTGGATACCGCCTATCTACTGAGGCGATGAAGTTAGTCAGTAGTTATGGACACTACTATATCCAGTTCTAGTAGCATACATACATTAGGGTCACCAGCTTCTCTGGGAAACCCTACTTGTTGCCCAAGCATTGTGGGGACAAGATCGTGCTGTTGGAATACTGCCAGCAGATGATGGAGCTACATGCCTTCTTGGCCCTCAAGAAGGTCCCCAACATCCCGTTCCCAATTACCTGTGGGAACTACATATGCAGTCTGGCCGCTGCAAAGGAGGTAGACAATGAGCTGAAGAGTTATAACTTGCAAGAGTTTTATCTGGCGCAAAGAAATTTTGATCCGCATGGCAAAATTGTAACAGCACTGCCCCGGGCTTCAGAGCCCCATCATATACACATGGAAGACTTCTGGGCTGATTGTCAGGATGACGTGGATGTGCGGAGAAGGAACTATGTCAGAATGACAGCCGGAATGATACAAGAACTAAAGCTCTATAGATTCCCAGCGGGCTTCTTAGACGTCGCCCCCACCATAGATCCCCAGTACAAAGAAAAGGGGATCGATAAAATGGCACTGTCGGCAATGGATTGGTCCACCCAGGAGGGGCCTACGATTGAGGACTTCACTCGGGAGCTGGTCGAGCAAAGTCACGCCTATTTCAAAAGCGTGTGCCCCAAGAGTATGTGTCAAGCTCCCCAACTGGCGCCAAAATTAGCACCACAGCTGGTACCAAGATTGACCCCGGGGGCCGGGACTTCTTCGCAGGGCGCAGACAAACGAAAGAGAATAGCTATAACCCCCTCCGCGCAAGAATTCCCTATACAAGAATAGATCAAGCAATCTGTGGCAGCCTCCCAGCAGATGAGGGAACAGTTAATAATGAGGCTAGCCACTCCCTCGCTCATGGCCGGACCAATTTGTCCCCCTTCCTCCCCATCGTTGGCAGCCCTAATGATAAAGGCAACAAGAGTGGATCCCATGGAAGTAGCGGCAATAGCCGATGCGGGGCCACCTTTGGTAACCTGAAGGAAGAGGAAGCACATCAAGCAGGTCAAAGCAGAGCTGGTACCAGTGCCGGAGACATCCCTCCCCTGGGAAATAAAGATCCTTTCTTCCAGTTCACCAGAATCGGAGAAAGAAGCAGAACCTGCAGAGGTCCTGGCCAGTCCTCCTCAAGAAGAAGAATTTGATGTATTTGCGGCCGATGAGTTCGATAACTTATAGGGGGATGATACGCAAGAAGGGGTAGAAGTCCAGGGGAAAGAACAAGAGGCCGTAGAGAAAGAAGAGGTGGAACAAGAGCCTGCACAAGAACAACAGGCAGGAGAAAAGGAGCCAAAGCCAGAGATTATCTCTAGGGCTCAAGAGATGCAAGGTCCGGGAGTGGACCAACTAAAGCAAGGTGAACAAATGGCATCCGCTGCAGGAACCGGGCCTTTAGGAATAACCGTAACCCCAGCCGCCATGTTCCATGGGCCACTCCCGGGAGAAACCTTTGGGCAGGTTATCACAGCGGCCCAAACTCTAAATCTTGGCCTGATACCTCCCCTACTGCCAACAGAGGAAGAAGCCCTAGCGGAAGAAGAACAAGAAGAAGAACAAGAAGAAGAAACACAGCTTGAAGAAGAAATCCCTGAGGAAACCTACCAGGGTCCAGACCCACCGATAGATATACAGGACCAGGCTGAGGGGATGGAGGTTGGAAATAATGTTGCTGCAGAATAAGTTGAGGCTGGGGGAGGAACGGATGAGATCCATGTTGAAAAGGAGCAACAGCCACCGGAGACTGGGAAAGAATCAGGAGAGAAAATTCTGGCAGGAAGGCCACCTCTCCCACCTCAGTGGCTGATATAAAGAAAAAAGAGAAAAGCTCAGTCCACTCTGGTAATTCCTCTCTCCCTGGCTGAAATGATGGCCCAAGTTCAAGCCCCGCTGAAGGTGAAGAAAGCCCAGATAGTTCATACTCTGCGAACTGGGCTGGGCGGAGAAACAGTTGCCGTTGTGGCAACACCTCCCCCAAACGCTGATGAGGCAACTGCAAATCCCGCGGATTACAATGTTGCAGAGGTGTCCCTGGGAAAAAGAGGAAAGTAGGGCGAGGTAGACTTGCTTAAGGAGGCAGCAAGGGCAGTGGAGGCCCAATACAAAAAGGAGGCCTAGAGGCTCAAGGCTGAAAAGGAAAAGAATGCAAATCTTATGGGATTGCTTACTAAGCTAGCCAGACCCATCAATGCCGCCCCTCTAGAGACCTCCACATCAGAGGAATTACCGCAGAGTGACCTAGACTCCCTATGAGTAATGACAAAGAAGGCCCAAGCAGTAGACGAATGGGTCGCCCTACAGATAGGAAACACCCGGCATTTCCTAGCGTCCACTCTCCTGAACTTATACACGGCCTGGCATGTTATTCATCAAGCGGAAGCGCTTATTGAGCAGTGGGAGAGTGACGCCAAAAATTACCAAGCATGGAAGGTGGAGCTCGAAGAGCTCCTCACCTTGGGAGAGGATATAATTTTTGAATCCAGAATTCTGGGTGAGGAATCATTTGATTTTGTGAGAACTCAGCACTCCAGACTTGACCTCACAGTGGAGGTAACTAAGCAACTGGTAGAGTCCTTGCAAAAGAAGGTAAACACTGTAAAATATTCTTCTAATTTATACAAGTCTTTTGTGATAAAAGCTTCCGGGGCTGATCCCCTTAGTACAGATACATATACCACCGAAGATTCAGTTTTGGGGAGTTTTGATGAAATAATGAAATCCCGGTATCAATTCCCGGAGGGGATAGATGGGGCCCAGATGGAAAAACTAACCCGCATAATACTCAAGGGTCACTACGCTGCAAAGATGGCAGATGAATTCAAAGGAAATGTTTCAGACCTGGGGGAACAAGTTGAAGCGGCCAGGCACAGAAGAGCCAGCCTAAAAGAGATAGATGAGGATGGCATTTCTCGCCTCCTCCAGGCCTTCAACGATAATAAGCAACCTTAAGCTTTCTCTGAGGGCCGGGGAGAACTCAAGTGTTGAGCATTCTTTATTCTAAGTATTCTTTATTCTTTTTGGGATGAAAGTTCCTGGATCTCGGAGTCCCGGATCTAAAATTTTTATATTCCTTAAAGTGATTTGTGTCCCGGTCCCCGAGGTCGACCGGTCACTTTCAGAAGCGGTTAATAAAGATTGTCAGAGGGTAGTTGGCCACATCAAGGGGCATCGGCTTGGCAGTTGGTCTTCTGATAGGGTGGTCTTCTCAAGGTGCCACTCAGAGGTACATCTGGCGCATTGGAGACAGGGAATTGCATTTCCCATTTATAAGGCATGTAGCCTCGGTCCTCGAGGGACCTACTTCCTTCTTTCTCCTTCCCGGCTCTCTTCTCAAGACCGATTCTTCCAATGTATATTCTTGTCTTATTCTTCTGACATGGCAGACCTATTCCATCTCTAGGTCTTTTGTAGAGTGGCGCAGGTAGTACCGGCCCCCGGATATTGTATTTTATTGAAACATAATGTAAATAGGGTTAGGGTTAGAAGAGAGTTGTATAAATAGGCAAATCGACCCATTTTCAAGGGTCGGAGAAATTGATGATTTTTTTTTCCATAGAAATAGCAAAGTAATTTCTCTTTTCAAGTTGCAGAGCTCAATGCTCCATTGTTCTTTTCTCAATAGTTAGATGCTCCCCTGGAGCCGCCATTGTATCGCACACCAGTGCTTGCTGAAAGGAACATTAATAAAGAAGGAAGAATTTGTGGCAATGATGTTGTTGGCATTCCTACTTCTGAGTTAATGGTATTTCATGTTTTGATGTTCTTTATGTCTTCTACTCTGGTATGTTAAAGTAGATTAACGACCTCTTTATTCCCGCTACTGATAAAATGCTAGCTGATGATTATGTGTTTCTTCGGTATTTAGTGTAGTTTACCAGAGTATTATTGATGTTCTAGACATTTCAACATGACTATAGTTAGATGAAATGTTTCTAACCTTGCAGGATCTTTTTCATTTTATTTGTTAAGTATGAAACGCTCGGGAAAATCTTACTTTGATCGAATCCCCGGAGAGAATGAGTTGAAGAAACCAGCTATCCCCCTCGAAAATAGTCACCTCTCCCAACCGAGCCCCGCACCGTCATGACTTGACACCTAGGTGCTTGGAGGCCTGGAGGATTTATTTCCCCCAGACAACCTTTGCAGGCGGAGTTGGCCGATTTCCCCGGAACCCAGCGACAACTTATGACTATTGGCGGACCCGGTCAGCAAAACCCCATCAATAGAAACTGGCGCTAGAAGGAGGGCATGAACTCGTCCCCCTCCCAAGATTCTAATTTTACACCTCCTGAGTGTTCCCCAAGTTGTAGTTTTAGGAGACAAGCATTCAGTGGGATTAGATCTTTCTCTGCAGTGAAATTTGAAAGAGTCCTTAGGTCCGCCCTGAATCCCGAAAAGTTTGTCAAACTCGAGCCCCTTGCTCGAAAGAAACAGAATTCAAAAATCTTACCAGCCACTATTGTCTGGGGGTCTAGCATACCTCAGAATAACCAAGCTTCTCAGGCAATCCCGAGAACTAGTACCCAAACTACCCAACGTATAATTCCCCTGATGGCTGCATATTTCAGAAACACCAGGTCCCCAATGGGAACTTTTTCGGGCGCGACCAATGATTTACCCTCTCACCCGGAGAAGATCTGCCTGCGATATGAGCACTTAGGCTCACGGACCGTAGAAGAACACTAACAGGCATACAAAGATGCCATGAATCAACACCGGATCTAGCATGAAGATGTTGTGACCCGTATGTTCCCCCTGTCCCTAGGACAAAGTGAGTTGAAATGGTACCTTAACTTGCCTGTCAACTCTATCAACACTTGGCAGGATATGGAGGATGCCTTCCGGGCTGCCTTCCACATACTTGTGGACCCAGCCTGGTCCCACAGCCAGTTCATCTCCATCAGAAAGGAACCTAATGAACCTCTTGCAGCATTCAACCATAGGTTCCAACGCGCCCTGAAGCGATGCACGGGCCCTTTTATCCCATCTCTAGACGTAACCATACAGACCTATCTTAATGCGATGGACCCTTTCATTTCCACTCTCCTTTGGAGAACAACCACCCCAGGCGACCGGAACACCTTGGCAAAAGTCTACAACCTGGCCCTAGAGCTGTCCCGCGGTCTTAACAAAACCCCAGGAAGGATTGGGAAGAACACGCCTTTCAACATGATCTCTGGCGGAACTGCATATGCCAGGGGATACAACCCCAATCTGGCAGTAGGTGCCCCCTCGATGGAAATGAATCCCCCGCCACCCTTGATAGACCAGCAGGCACGGTACGTTTACCCAGCCCAGACCTAGATGATACCAGGTCTGGAAGTCTTCCCTTGGAATCAGCCATAATAGACACAATAGACTCAGACATAATCGTCCAAAGTGTCCTTCTTCCAGTCGTCCGCGACTGGAGGATTTCTGCTCTCGACTCCGGCTAATACTGCTGCCTTCCCAGGAAGCCAACAATAGCAACAGCCATCACATTATGATGCTAACACTCAGTTGACCGCCGAGGTTGAATCCCTCCGGCGAATGTTGTCCACCTTGACCATGGACATGGGCCAACTGAAGGCGGGGTCCTACGTGCCCCAGAATTCAAATTCCCAGAGGGGAAACATTTTCTCCGGCCAACGAAAGAATAATGTCGGAGGGAGAAACTTTAACAATGGGCCTAGGCCCAATCAGTAGCAATGGAATAACAACGAAAACACCAGAGGCCCGCCTCTGAACCATAACACCAACCAAAATGGTGCTGGACCATCACATTTCATGCCAGTCACATATTTTCAGCCCATGACTAACTAGTGTAGATTGCATGATACTGGTTCGCAAAATGAGGTGAATTGTGCCACTTTGGAGAAGGTTATCATGATCTCCCAGTTGGACAGGCAGCAATCGCACGATACTACCCCTCCAGAGCCTCCTGTCCAGGAAACAACCCACAGCGCCTTCACCTGTGACACCATCTTCTTCGGGACTTCCGGAGAAGATGAAGAAGAATCTGAGTTGTAGGGATTCTTTGACGAATCCATTCTGCCTTTCAAGGCCAACGCCTTTACTAACCCATGGACTCCATACAATACTTAGAGTTAGGTTGGTAAAGGATCAGTTTACACGCCTGTACCCCCTACCAAAGATACTCCTCCTCCCCGAAACAACACGACTGACCGACCCGCGCCTCCAAAAGGTCCTAGCTCTAACAAAGCAAAAGATCTCATGGAGGAAAATTGCCAGTTCCCGGGAGGAAGATTTGACATTATAAAGGCGTTAGAATGGACCACCACCTCCATGACCCTGATGGAGGTTTTGTTGAACTGTCCCGAGCAGAAGAAGTCTCTTCTGAAGCTCTTAGGGTACCCGGAAGCTATCAGTCGCCCACCCAAGACTGTCTCATTTGAAGATGCTAATGTGGCTATCTTCCGGGGGAACAATGAGGATCCTCCCTTCTTACTAGGCCTGAATATACACGGTAAGAACATACATAATTGCCTAGTAGATTCTGGAGCTTCAGGTAACATCATGCCCTTGTCCATTTGTCAGAAGCTCAGATTCCACCCCACCCCATCTAATGGTGCAGTAATCCAACTGGATAAGACAGCTGTAAAAATGGTGGGGGAACTAAAGAACGTTTGGATACATCTTATCCAGGACCCCAGGATAGCCAGCATCATTGACATCCAAGTGGTGGACATCCCAGAGACTTACTGGATGTTACTAAGTCAGAATTGGTCTAAGTCCTTGAATGGATACTTTGCGACTGACTTCACCCACCTATGGCTTCCATGGGAAGGAGAATCAAATAAGATCTGGGTCGAAAGTGAACCCCGGAAGAAACAGGCCCTTACCGAGGTTGGAAGGGTCAACGAGGTCTTTTTATCTGAGACTTTTCTAGGGGTGTACAAACCTTTTGAAATTTTGACATTTGATTTCATCCCCGGAGAAGATCCCGCCATACTACAGAGAGCCCAAGACCTAGAAGAAAAGATGAGAGTTGAAGTCAGCTCTCAAGGCACCACAGCCACCCTTGCCACACTCCTGTCTGGCACTTGGTGTCGAGTGCACTACCAAAAATATTCAGAGCTCGAGTGTGGACCATGTCTTTCGATTGCTAACCAGCACCTTGATACCCTCTGGAATGAGCAACATGTAATGGATTCCCTGGGACCCAGTACTCCTACGGGATGTGCTCCTTTGGTGCCATCTCCCCGGGAATCCCAAATTCAAAAGTCTCTGGAGGAAAACTCTACTTTCATGTCGGTAGTCCAGAAAGGGGACCCTAAGTCCCCCAGCAATAATCCAAAGAAAACTCCCCCTCCCCAGCCCCAGATTACAAATAATGACTTATAGACCCTTAAGTTCGATGGATCCCGATCCAAACAAGGCTGTGGGGCTAGAGTAGAATTAATAAACCTACGAGGGAAGTCCTTCCTCGCATCCTACAGGCTACAATTTAACTATACAAACAATGTCATGGAGTACAAGGCTTTGGTCCTTGGACTCTTATTTGCGTTAAGAAAAGGTATCACCCACCTCCGGGCTCTGGGTGATTCAGAGTTGATTGTTAGACAAGTTCAGAGTCAATATACATGTCATGACAAAAGGCTGGCCTCTTACCACAACCGAGCTTGGAGCCTTATTAAAGATTTTGATTCCTTTGGCATTGACCTTATTCCCCGGCGACGAAACTATGTCCCGGATGCCCTCGCCATTTCTGCCAGTACACTTGAGCCGATGGTCGGCTCGCGACTCTAGAGATTTTCAGTTGAGATGGTCCCCACCCCCTCCATCCCAGATAATGTCACCCACTTTCAGGTTTTTGAAGATGATCAACACATCCTAGCCTTCATGGAGAATGTTGGTGTCTTTGAGGATCAGATAGTGGAGGAACGAGACCATGACGATACTGGGCAGGGTGATGAAGACGATGGGATCATGGACCTGCCCACTAACACCATCCCAAAGGGGATGGTTGCATTGGAACGAATCTTCGACTCGGACCCTCGGGCCCGTGAGAAGGTGTCATCCTCCTCTAAGGGAGGAAATTTTGAAAAGGTTAACATCGGCCAACCCGGTGAAGAAAAGATCATCCACATCGGTACCTCCTGCTCCCCTGAGGAAAAGGAGAAGATTCTCGCGGTCCTCCGGGAATACATTGATGTGATCACTTGGGGTTATGAAGACTTGAAAACTTATGATACATCCATCATGACCCACACTATTCCCCTGAAACCAGACGCTAAGCCCTTTCGGCAAAAGCAAAGACCAGTCAACCCCTTGATAGAACCTCTGATCCATCAAGAGGTAGAAAAACTGCTGTCAGCCCAGATAATCTTCCCAATCCGACACACTACATGGGTTGCCAACCTGCTCCCTGTAAGGAAAAAGAACGACGAGATCCGCCTCTGCATGGATTTTTGAAATTTGAACAAGGCATCTAAAAAAGATAATCACCCTCTCCCCTCATTGGATGAGGTGTTGCAAATAGTAAATGGATCCCAGATGATGTCCTTCTTGGATGGATATTCAGGGTACAACTAGGTCATGGTCAAGTATGAGGACAGAGAGAAAATAGCATTTACCACTAAGTGGGGAACGTTTGCGTATCGAAGAATGTCCTTTGGCCTGATCAATGTAGGGGCTACATTTCAAAAGGCTATGGTCATTGTGTTTGAAGGCCTCATAAATCGGTGCATAATCATCTATATGGATGATTTGACTATCTTCTCCCGGGACAGGCGTGATCATCCCGCCAACCTCGCTCAGATCTGCGAGAGATGTCGCTGGTATGGAATATCCCTCAACCCCAAGAAGTGCATATTTGGGGTCACCGAGGGGAAGTTTCTTGGGCATATTGTCTCTGAGAAGGGTATATCCATAGACCCTGATAGAGTCGAAGCATTACTAAATCTACAGATGCCCGACAGCAAGAAAGAGATGCGATCCTTTTTTGGAAAGATCAACTTTGTGAAATGGTTCATCACAGGATTCGCAGAAATAGTTAAGCCACTCAACGAGATGATGAAGAAAGATACCAAGATTGAGTGGAGTCCTGAAGCAAAGCGGGCGTTCACCCAGATCAAACAAACAATCACGGAAGCACCTGTCCTAGCTAGTCCACACTATTCCCTTCCATTTTATATTTATTCGTTTGCTTTGCCGCATTCCGCTACGGCAGTCTTGGCTCAAAAGGTTGAAGGGGAGGAACGACCAATAGCTTTCATGAGTTCCCCCTTCAAGAACATTGAAGTCCAGTAGTCACCACTAGAAAAACAAGCCTTTGCTCTAGTTCAGGCCGTAAAGAAATTCTGGCATTATATTCTCCAGAGCAAAGTACACGCTATCATTCCAGACAAGGCCGTCAAATTTCTGCTGATGCAGAATGAATTGGGCGAGAGACGGGGGAAATGAATGGCCATCCTCCAGGAATATGACTTAGAAATGCAGCCCATGAAAATAGTCTAGGGCCAAGGACTAAGTCAGGCGATGGCAGAAGAGACTCCCCACATAGAATGCCAAACTTACATAGTGGAGTCCATCACCCAAGACCCGTGGTATACCGATTTGGTATACTTGTTGCTGAACAACAAATGCCCAGAGGGGTTACCTCCCCACAAACGCCGTGCCTTGTGGATGAAAAGTGCCCACTTCATGATCAAAAACTCCATGCTTTACCACAGAAATTATGAGGGAGTGTACCTCTGGTGCAACGACAGAGACCAAGCTATAAGAATAATCGATGAATTCCACAGACAGTTTGGAACCGGGCATGGCTCAGCCGATGCCACTGCCCATCAGATCCTTTGGGCTGGATACTATTGTCCTTGTATCTTCAAAGATGTTTACAGTCACGTTAGGAAATTCCATACTTGCCAAACCGCGGCGCATCACGAGCGTAACCCAGCCATGCCTCTACAGCCAGTCTACGAGGCTAGACCCTTCGCCAAATAGGCATTTGACTTCATTAGGGAGATCAACCCCAACTCATCTGCCAACCACCAATACATCCTTACTGCTACTGATTATTGCACTCGGTGGTCTGAAACTATACCTTGCAAAAATAATACGGCAGACGTAGTTATCAAATTCCTGGAAGAAAACATCGTCACAAGATTCGGAATGCCTTTTTCTTTGGTATGTGACAATGGTCCAGTGTTTTCTTCAGCATAGTTACTTGAATGGACCTATAATCGGAAGATCACACTGAAGTTCTCCAGCAACTATTACCCCCAGGGAAACAGCGTTGCTAAATCAACGAACAAGAATCTACTTGAAGTGATCAAAAATTTGTTAGAACAGAACCCCCGGGATTGGCATCAAAAGTTGAAATTCACCCTCTGGGCAGATCACATTTGTATTAAGGCCGCCCTGGGAACATCACCATTCCACCTGGTTTATGGCCAGAACCCTGTATTCCCAGTCAATTTATAGATCCCAGTATTATAGTTTATGCAGGAATTCAACAACAGGGACAACATCGTGGAGGTTCAGCTCTTAAACCTGGTGCGGATGGAAGAACAGAGAGACATATCCCTTGAACATTTCGTGCGTCATCAAGCGGTGGTAAAATGATGGTTTGATAAAAGAGCCCAATACAAAGCTTTTCAGATTTTGGATCTGGTCCTATTGTGGGATAAGGCCCGAGAAAAGAAAGGAAAGAATACCAAATTCCAACGACTCTGGCTCGGACCATACCTAATCTCAGAAATCTGTGGGGCAAATACTTACCACCTCAACACCCTGACTGGGGAACTTGTCGCATTGCCCGTTAATGGACAGTTTCTCAAACACTATTTCAAATAAGGTGAGTTCGTCCTAAGTTGTATTATATGTAAAGCTTTTTGCTTGTAAATATCTCTTCCGGGTGTCTCGTTGCGAGGTGCCCTGCCTTGTAAATAGCCTTGTTGGCTGTCCTCCGGGACAGTCCTCTTTTGTCGTCTTTTGTTTTCATTTTCAGTTTTCTTTTGGCCCTGGTGTTTTGTTCCGTCTTGCAGGAATTGGAATGCTAAGCATAACTTTGGCCTCTGGTATAATGTCTATGACATGGTGAACTTTAGAATCTATCTTTAGCACGGTGGAGCCGGCCCGGTCTCCAGGGTTTGTTTCATGGGTTATGGCACATTTTGAGCAGTCTCCATTGGGTGTTGTCTCTGGGAGCCTGGCAATTAGTAAACACGAATAATACAAGGAACAAGTAATCAGACATATTGAGGGTAGATCGGCTGTACTATTTGATTGACCCAGGTCTGAAACTTTAAAGAATTTTTCCCGGGTCTGAAGCTTTATCCCCTCTTCAAATATCTAAACGCAGGTGGATAGGTGAAAGAAGTACCGCCATTAAAATTAGCTAAGCTTAAGCTTAATGGTGAAAGAAGTACTACCTTCCCCACCCAAAAACAAATAAAATAACAAGAGGAAAAGTGGGATAAAACTCTAGTCTCCGGGGGAAACGAGCAAATTGATGACTAGTTTGATGTGATTAGTACCCCTTCTCTATTCCTCCAAAAGGTCAACGGCTTGATTTCCTTCCCAAGCACACACGACACCACTGGTGAAAGACTACGGACTAACTCCTGTGTGGTTGGCTTCTCTCAGATATGTTTCTCTTTTCCTGTCAGACGCTTCAGGAAGCAGCTTGTTCCAGTTTTGCTAACCAAAGATTCTTTAGTTCTCAAATGCGCTAAGGAATTTGTCCCAGATAGTCGCCATTTTTTATGCCCTGCATCCCCGTCCCTACATTTTGTGTGCAAAATTTTGGGTCCCCCTTTTTGCTTTTGTTTACGGTTTTGCCTTTGTCTTTCTTTCCCTTCTTGTTTTTCTCCCTCCGGGGTTTTCTTCCCCGGTGTTGCATCTTGTTTATCTGCTTTTCATCTCCCAGACTCCGGTCCCAGAGGTTGCCTTTTTTTGGGAACTAGATTTCAGACTCTGGGATTCTTCATTGTGATGTTCTTATGGATATCATCGCGAGGAATCCTCGGGCCTGGGGTCCAGAGGTTTTTGCCTGTCTGGAGATCGCCAGAAGGAGGAGAATTGCCTTTTACCATGGGTATAAATAGAGGTCATTTGTCATTTTCATGTTTACCGTGATTAAAACCTTCAAGCACTTAGAGCGAATTAGAGAGCGATTCCAAAGCTATTAACAGAGCATTTGCAGGAAGTTTATGGTAATCAACGCTTAACAATTTTCAGTTGTTCTCAGGCAAGTGCAAGTGCTTCGTGGTGGTGCTTCTGACCGATTGACAACCCGAGATATTGCAGAGCTCCCATGGTAACCCTTTCTTTTCTCCGCCTTCTGCATTCTCAGGTTGGTGTTCCTATTTTCCCCTCTCTCTGGCTTTCTTTGGTTTTCATTTTTCTTTTGTTTGCCTAGTTTTGTTTTGTTTTTCTGTCTTGTCTGGTCTGTTGTCTTCTGGTTTTGCCGCCCGTTGGTGGGTCGGCTCTGCCAGAGGGTTGTCCGCCCTTTGCATAGAGGTTATTTCTGTAAATAGTGTAAATAGCTGTAGATGGTTGTGGATAAGTTTCTGTCTCGTCTGGTTTCCATGTGGGCGTTGTCACGCATTGTATATTCATGTATATATGTATATAGTTGTAAATAGTCTATGTATATATCTCCCTATTTCTGTGTGTATATCCCTCAGCTCTATGTATATCCTTTCGGGTGGCTTGGCTAGCTGGTCGAGTCACTCACATTTTTAGTTTTCCGCCTTCGAACCTACTTTGAGGCAGAAAATCACCTGTTTGAAACTTGGCTCCCTGCCAGTTTTAAACATGCATTTTTCTCTCTCCTCCATAAAGTCTGTCAGAACCTCATTTACATTCCATGCGTGCAATCAATTCTAGCCAAGTGGCTTTCCCTTTTCGCGCATTTGGACAGTTGGCTCTGCCATCATCGCCATTGCATCCATTTAATGCCAATGCACATGGCATCCACGTGGGTTCAACAACTTGCCTTTTTATACATCTTTGCTAACGGTCATTTCTCTGGGCCTCGGGTCTCTTATCACCATCCATCCTGTGTCTTTGCCAAGTGTGATAAAATACCCCAGGCCAAGATTTTTAATAAAATCTTCTTTTTATTATGTTTTTCTTTTCGGGCATCTTTGTATAATACTAACTTTTCAGGAAGGCAAACACCACAGTGGTAAAATTTTCCAGACCCCGGAATGATTACTTTGATAAACATGTTCTGACGGTCACTTTGTCTCGCAGGTTTCCAGAGTTATCTTCCAAACATGTCTGAAGCGTCCGCATCATCTCCTCTCGGAAGCCTGAAATTACCAACCGCAACAGAAACCAGGGCAGCAGCAAAGTCAAAGATAGAGAAAGCCCTGAAAAAACTTCCCCTCACCATGAAGTATGTATAGGATAATGGCATTATGGGCTCAAAGATTGAGTCCAAGGTAAAACTGATGACCGACACCAATGTCGAAACCTGGGCAGAAATGCAGGCCCTGGTGAAGGTAATGCACATCCAACGATAGGCTGGAGACCAGCTCGCAATCAACATCGGGGGTTCCAAAATCCCCCGGGAAGCTTGCTTCCCATGCTCCGTGCAATCTCCGGAGCTTATCTTAACACTGGCTGCCAACTACAACTCTTTTGTTCTGGCCGTTATGCTCACAGATGCAAAACCCACAGGATACCCCACTCCACTGGTGTCCCTCGACCCAGTCACATTCTAGGCAGGCCTGGGTATCCCACAATTTGATAGAGCCACGGTGGTTACAAGGACTGATGCCTTGAAATATTTTACGCAACTGGAGGATGCAGCCCGATTATACATGAATACCCATTGGCTCAAGGCCCCGAAGAGGGATCCAAAAAGAATGAAGATAGATATCCCCCACTCTGAATTCAAGGAGAGCATCTAGATGGGGATAATAGCATTAGCCTGGGTATTTGGGCAACCTTCCACCCAAGAGTTTTCCAAATGGATGTACTATTTCCTCCTCAGCATCTCCACCAAGGGAGAATTCTTTGACTGGAAAACAATAATCTCCAATCATGTCGACTCCCAGTTCCAGCAGTTAAACCAGAAGAAGAAGTTCTACATGTCTTCTTATGTTTTTTGGGCCTTGGCCCAACAGAGGCCCCACTCCAATGGCCTACTTAAAAATGGCATTCTCGGGATTGGCCCGGGAAAAAAGGCACCGTGGGACCATTTCTCACAGATTCAATGAGAGGCCAGCTTCCCCAGTTTCTGCCGGGTAAATGATTCGTTCGTTTACTACCACCTGCTCACACCCGCCCAGGATGCTGGATACCGCCTATCTACTGAGGTGATGAAGTTAGTCAGTATTTATGGACACTAATATATCCAGTTCTAGCAGCATACATACATTAGGGTCATCGGCTTCTCTGAAAAACCCTACTTGTTGCCCAAGCATTGTGGGGACAAGATCATGCTGTTGGAATACTGCCGGCAGATGATGGAGCTGCACGCCTTCTTGGCCCTCAAGAAGGTCCCCAACATCCCATTCCCAATTACCTGTGGGAACTACACATGTAGTCTGGCCACCGCAAAGGAGGCAAACAATGAGCTGAAGAGTTATAACTTGCAAGAGTTTTATCTGGCGCGGAGAAATTTTGATCTACATGGAAAAATTGCAACAACACTACCCCGGGCTTCAGAGCCCCATCATATACACATGGAAGACTTCTGGGCTGATTGCCAGGATGACATGAATGTGTGGAGCAGGCACTATGTCAGAATGACGACTGGAATGATGCAACAACTGAAGCTCCAGAGATTCCCGGCGGGCTTCTCAGACGCCGCCCCCACCATAGATCCCTAGTACAAAGAAAAGGGGATCGATAAAATGGCACTGCCAGAAATGGATTGGGCCACCCAGGAGGGGCCCACGATTGAGGACTTCACCTGGGAGGTGGTCGAGCGAATTCATGCCTATTTCAAAAGGGTGTGCCCCGGGAGTATGCATCAAGCTCCCTGACTGGCGCCAAAATTAGGACCACAGCCGGTACCAAGATTGACCCTGGGGGCCGGGACTTCTTCGTAGGGTGCAGACAAAGGAAAGAGAATAGCTATAACCCCCTCTGTGCAAGAATTCCCTATACAAGAATAGATCAAGCAATCTGTGGTAGCCTCCCAGCAGATGAGGGAACAATTAATAATGAGGCTAGCCACTCCCCCGCTCATGGCTGGACCAATTCATCCCCCTTCCTCCCCATCATTGGCAGCCCTAATGATAAAGGCAACGGGAGTGGATCCGATGGAAGTGGTGGCAATAGCCGATGCGGGGCCACCTTTGGTTACCCAGAGGAAGAGGAAGCATATCAAGCAGGTCAAAGTAGAGCCAGTACCAGTGCCGGAGACATCCCTCCCCTGTGAAATAGAGATCCTTTCTTCCAGTTCCCTGGAACCGGAGAAAGAAGTAGAACCTACAGAGGTCCTGGCCAGTCCCCCTCAAGAAGAAGAATTTGATGTATTTGCGGTCGATGAGTTCGGTAACTTTTAGGGGGATGATACGCAAGCAGGGGTAGAAGTCCCGGGGAAAGAACAAGAGGCCGTAGAGAAAGAAGAGGTGGAACAAGAGCCTGCACAAGAACAGTAGGCAAGAGAAAAGGAGCCAGAGCTGGAGATTATCTTCGGGGTTCAAGAGATGCAAGGTCCAGGAGTGGACCAACTAAAGCAAGCTGAACAAATGGCATCCGCTGGGGGAATCGGACCTTCGGGAATAACCGTAACCCCAGCCGCCACATTCCAGAGGCCACTCCCGGGAGAAACCTTTGGGCAGGTTATCACAGCGGCCCAAACTCTAAATCTTGGCCTGATACCTCCCCTACTGCCAATAGAGGAAGAAGCCCTGGCGGAAGAAGAACAAGAAGAAGAAACGTAGCTTGAAGAAGAAATCCCCGAGGAAACCTACCAGGGTCCAGACCCAGCGATAGATATACAGGACCAGGCTGAGGGGATGGAGGTTGAAATGAATGTTGTTGCAGAAGAAGTTGAGGCCGGGGGAGGAACAGATGAGATCCATGTTGAAAAGGAGCAACAGCCACCGGAGACTGGGAAAGAATCAGGAGAGAAAATTCTGGCAGGAAGGTCACCTCTCCCACCTCAGTGGCTGATAGAAAGAAAAAGAAGAAAAGCTCAGTCCACTCTGGTAATTCCTCTCTCCCTATCTGAAATGATGGCCCAAGTTTAGGCCCCGTCGAAGGCGAAGAAAGCCCAGATAGTTCATACTCTGTGAACTGGGCCGGGCGGAGAAACAGTTGCCGTTGTGGAAATACCTCCCCAAAACGCTGATGAGGCAACTGCAGATCCCACGGATTACAATGTTGTAGAGGTGTCCCTAGGCAAAAGAGGAAAGCAGGGAGAGGTAGACTTGCTTAAGGAGGCAGCAAGGGCAGTGGAGGCCCGATACGAAAAGGAGGCCCAGAGGCTCAAGGCTGAAAAGGAAAACAATGCAAATCTTATGGGATTGCTTACTGAGCTGGCCAAACCCATCAATGCCGCCCCTCCAGAGACCTCCACATCAGAGGAATTACCATAGAGTGACATAGAATCCCTGTGAGTAATGAAAAAGAAGGCCCAAGCAGTAGATGAATGGGTCACCCTACAGATAGGAAACACCCAGTGTTTCCTGGCATCCACTCTCCCAGACTTATACATGACCTGGCAAGTTATTCATCAGGTGGAAGTACTTATTGAGCAGTGGGAGAGTGATGCCAAAAATTACCAAGCATGGAAGGTGGAGCTCGAAGAGCTCCTCACCTTGGGAGAGGATATAATTTCCGAATCCAGAATTCTGGGTGAGGAATCATTTGATTTTGTGAGAACTCAACACTCCAGACTTGACCTCACATTGGAGGTAACTAAGAAACTGGTAGAGTCCTTGCAAGAGAAGGTAAAAACTGTAAAATATTCTTCTAATTTATACAAGTCTTTTTTGATAAAATCTTCTGGGGCTGATCCCCTTAGTACAGATACATATACCCCTGAAGATTTAGTTTTGGGGAGTTTTGATGAAATAATGAAATCCCGGTATCAATCCCCGGAGGGGATAGATGGGGCCCAGATGGAAAAACTAACCCGCATAATACTCAAGGGTCACGACACTGCAAGGATGGCAGATGAATTCAAAGAAAATGTTCCAGACCTGGGGGAACAAGTTGAAGCGGCCAGGCACAGAAGAGCCAGCCTAAAAGAGATAGATGAGGATGGCATTTCTCGCCTCCTCTAGGCCTTCAACGATAATAAGAAACCTTAATCCTTCTCTGGGGGCCAGGGAGAACTCAAGTGTTGAGCATTCTTTATTCTTAGTATTCTTTATTCTTTTTGGGATGAAATTTCCCGGATCTCGGAGTCTCAGATCCAAATTTTTTGTATTCCTTAAACTGATTTGTGTCCCGGTCCCCGAGGCCGACCGGTCACTTTCAGAAGCGGTTAATAAAGACTTTCAGAGGGTAGTTGGCCACATCAAGGGGCGTCGGCTTGGCAGTTGGTCTTCTGATAGGGTGGTCTTCTCAAGGCGCCGTTCAGAGGTACATTTGGTGCATTAGAGACAGGGCACCGCATTTCCCATTTATGAGGCATGTAGCCTCAGTCCTCGAGGGACCTACTTCCTTCTTTCTCGTTCCTGGCTCTCTTCTCGAGACGGATTCTTCCAATGTATATTCTTGTCTTATTCTTCTGACATGGCAGACCTATTCCATCTCCAGGTCTTTTGTAGGGTGGTGCAGGTAGTACCGGCCCCCGGATATTGTATTTTATTGAAAAATAATGTAAATAGGGTTAGGGTTAGAAGAGAGTTGTATAAATAGGCAAATCGACCCATTTCCAAGGGTCGAAAAAATTGATGATTTTGTTGTCCATAGCAATAGAAAAGTAATTTCTCTTTTCAAGTTGCAGAGCTCAATGCTCCATTGTTCTGTGCTCAATAGTTAGATGCTCCCCTGGAGCCGCCATTGTATCGCGCACCAATGCTTGCTGAAAGGAACATTAATAAAGAAGGAAGAATTCGTGGCAATGATGTTGTTGGCATTCCTGCTTCTGAGTTAATGGTATTTTATGTTTTGATGTTCTTTATGTCTTCTACTCTGGTATGTTAAAGTAGATTAATGACCTCTTTATTCCTGCTACTAATAAAATGCTAGCTGATGGTTATGTGTTTCTTCGATATTTAGTGTAGTTTACCAGAGTATTATTGATATTTCGAACATTTCAACATGACTATAGTTAGATGAAACGTTTCTAACCCTGCAGGACCTTTTTTGTTTTATTTGTTAAGTATAAAATGCTCGGGAAAACCTTACTTTGATCGAATCCCTGGAGAGAATGAGTTGAAGAAACCAGCTATCCCCCTAAAAAATAGTCACCTCTCCCAACCAAGCCCCGCACCGTCGTGACCTGACACCCAGGTGCTTGGAGGTCTAGAGGATTTATTTCCCCCGGACAACCTTTGCAGGCAGAGTTGGCCGATTTCCCCGGAACCCGGTGACAACTTATGACTGTTGGCGGACCCGGTCAGCAAAACCCCGTCAACACAAACTAACATTTTTATGTAATTAACTTGGTAAAATTGTGTTTTCTCTTAACACACCTTCGCTTCTCCATTTCTTCTAATTGATTCTTTCTCGATTCAATCAATCATTTCAAGTGATATATCATTTTACAGAGGGATTTTACTCTTTTTCCTTCAATTTCATTCTCGAGGAGGCATGATCACACTTAAATCAATAAAATTATTGCTCAAAAAGCATTAAAATGACTTCATCATCAAAAGACTAGGGCCATGGCAGTTTCCTTCGATCAAGTCAGGACTATTGAATAGAAGGCTTCAGTTCTCACAAGCTGGATATCTATGTCTACATATTTCAAGATCTTTACTAAGCTCGTGGAAGCTTTATACTAACTTTTTTTGATCAAGTTCAGAGTCAGTATTATCAATTCTCATTCAATCAAGTTCAGAATTGGTACCTCAAAGCTCCTATTAGCTTTGTACTGACATTCTTTCGATCAAATTTTGGCATCAGTATTATCAATTCTTGTTCGATCAAGTTCAGAATTGGTATCTTCAAGATCTTTGCTTTATTAAACTTTGTTTGATCAAGTTCAAAGTAAATACTATCAATCTTAATTCAATCAAGTATGAGACTGATCTCATCAGACATTTCGTTCAATCCAGTGCAAAATTCTCAAACTTTTTGGAGACAATTTCAATCATTCTTTGAATCAATGCACTGCCTGCACATCAATTCAAAGAGGGGAAAATGTAACCACCCTAATTTGGTCTTCTCTGACCGTAGACCCTATTTTTCCTAAGTGTGATCATACCCCTAATTATGTCAAGATAATTCTTCAATTAATTGGTATAATTCATTTAAATCAAACTTAATCTAGTAAGTGATCTTATCACTAAATTACATTAATTGATTTAGTCAATTAAAACAAATCAAATCAATTAAATAAAAAAGAAACAAATACATGGCTAAGCTAATTAATTTAAAGAAATTAAATAAAATCCTAATTACAAGTCCTCACTTACAAAAAGGAAAGTCAATTCCCTAGCCAATGAGAGTTAAATCACTTGGATCACAAAAGATTCAATCTCCACCTCTCTTCACCATTCAATCCTAACCTCTTATTCCTCAAATTATTCTATAAATGAAATGAATTTTGAGCTCAATGGGCCCCTAATTTTAGAATTCATTTGCAAACTTATGCTATTCATATTCTTAGAAATTTCTTCATGCATTTTAGCTCAAACATTTAGAATTGTTATAATCTTTCAATTGGAGCTCTAAAATAAATTTTAATTGATAATTTATCTTTCATCATAGTTAAATCTTCCATTCTAACCATGATGTTGTCACTGATTTATGCATAATCTAAGAGAAATTATAGCATATTTCATACTCTTCTTAGATAGGGAGAAATATGTCAATTTTGGTGATATATATGTACTTTTCCTTCGATAATTCATGTTATTTCACTAATGCAATGACATATTAAAGTGTTGTGTTGCATTAGTGAAATAACATGAAATATCAAAGGAAAAGCACATATATATCACCAAAATCAACATATTGCTCCCTATCTAAGAAGACTATGAAATATGTTATAATTTAGAGAAGACCTTGGGAAAAGTACTAGTACAACAACATATTGACTTATTAGAGAAAGTTTGAGTGATGCCTCTGCATGAAAAGGGCTACTGAACCATGTGGAATAGGACTAGTAGGTGTTTTTGACCATTGAATCTACGTCATTGGTTTAGTTTGAGCTTCACTTGGTTTCAAGAATAGTTTAATATTCTCTACTTAACAAGGCCAACCACGTGAAGGTGGAAGCTCATTTGGCCCCTCCCCCCTAACATCATGCTAAATTACCCATTAACATCTAATAACATTCATTCATTCATCCATTTATGAAATATAACATAGAATCATTATATTCACATAACATTCATTAATAAAAAAAATTCATTAACACACAACATTCAAGAATAATTCATTAACACATCATTCATCAACATTTACTAGTACAAAATTATAATCATTAAGACAACGTTCTTTCATTAGAAAAAAATGTTAATTACATTCATTTCTTTTTTTGTTTCTCGCTCATTTGTTTAAGGTAATGGCTAATCAGAGCATCAATATCCTCGTCATTCCCCTCCTCTACTACTTTTGATCTCAACACATGGATCCTCATCATGTATACAGGAACATGAGGCTGCTGCGCCAAAGGGGGGTCCACTGCAATAATAACTGCATGGGTTAAATTCACACCATTTTATATTAGTGTTACAAGTATTTCATTAATTAAAAGAACTATAAATCAAAAAATAAATTTAAAAGAACAAGACATAGATTTTATTTACCTGATTGTGCCACATAATCTACAATAACATTTTCATCATCCCCAAAGTCAACATGGTGACCACTCCGAACATCCTCCACTTGTTCAACATGACATTATGTATTCTCTAAAATATACACAAAAAAGGTTACACAAATTTTAATTTAAGATGTTAAATTGTATTAATAATTACATAATTAATTTTCAATAGAAAATGAACACCTCCATCGACACTTCGATGCACATCAGGGCCTTCATCATGCGGCGTAGGTTCTATGTTAGGATTATGAGGTTGCATTGCAATGTCATGCACATTGTTATCATTGTTTGCTTTTAAAAAAAAATATAGTCAATTTATGTTTGAAATTAACATCAAATAGATTATTTCTCAAGTATTCAATTTCAAATATTTTTCATTTGGCATATTTACATGTTCAACCAATGCAGGAGACTCTTGAGTTGGGCCAGTGGAAGCTTGGCATAGGCGTTCAGCCATGGCTTGATAGCCTTCCTTGAAGACAATTTTTTTGTGCTCTTTTGCGGCTTCTAAATTAAATTTTGAGCCCTACATTTTTTGATTAAATAAAATTATTTTCAATTTATGAAAATTTTGATCTGGAATTTCATTTACTACTACTTACAATTCATGCTTGAATTTTTGAATAACCACTAGAACCAAGTTTGTGCTGGCCAATCTTTTGTAGTCTGGCCTTTGTAGCCTTTGATGTGTCCTACAACCTATGCAACCTTATTTTCTCATTTGGTGGTGTAATTCCTCTTTGAGTATCCATTTTCTCCTTTGCATCCAAAATGAATTCATTCCAATGCCTCACTGAAATAAAGGGAGGACGCTCGTACTTTGGGTTATGGACGAGACTCCTTCTATATGTGTCCCTCACAGTCTTAAGATGTTTGGTAGATTTTTCTATAAAAAATTCTCCTCAAAAATTTTACTACCAAACTCATGCTCTAAATCTTTTATGAGCTGTTCTTTAAATTTTTTTCTTGTAAGTTCCACCTTTTAAGGAAAACACAAAATTGTTAGATATAAAATTTATCTAAAGTTGAGTACCTTGAATATAGTAAAAGAAATGGAAAAAAAGGAAACATATTGTACCAATTAATGATATGAAATAAAAATAGTGGGATATGGTTAGTTCACTTATGATGTTCCACCTTGTATGTATGGTGGGCCCAAATATCTTTAATGTCAAGTCATAAAGCATTTTATAAAAACAATCATTCCCTGCAAAAATGTCATGGGATCATCAATCCAAAACTTATTATGAATAAGTAAATTATAATTACAATATAAATAATAATAACTTTAAAGTACCTGGAAGCTTAAGAGATTTTAAAAGTATCATATCGTCAGCCATCAACAATGATGTCTACATAACTATCATGCCAGCAACATGAGTAGATCCAGGAAATGATGGTTAATTATCACCAATACATGTACTCTAATCTGTATGCGGCGTAGTAGCCGCTGGTGTATCTCGTATTACAAAAAATTAATCCACTATAAGATGCACTGAAGATTAAAGTATAAATTATCAAATCATAATTAATACACATTCAAATATATAAAAACAAGGATTTACCAGGCATAGACCATGAAGGCGCTAATGTTTGCATGCTCCTTGTTGTCGACATTGCACTCAGAAATCTTAGATGGTCGATCCTTCTAGGAGGAGATTCCTGCACTTGATGACCTAAATAATACATTGTTAGCAAAGACATTCTGAAATAATAAAATTAATAGTAGCTTTCAATAAAGTGTGAGTGAAGATTTTATTAAGAATTTTGAATTAGTTGTAACTGTAGCTTTTCCTATAGTTGTATCCATGTTATCAGTTAGTCCAATGAAAAATGTACATTTCTAATCAATAACTCCAATGAATTTTTTGAATGTTCCAAAGAAAAAATTCCTTGTAACTTGTTAACTTAAGGATTATTTTACCTGAGGTGGGAGTTCTTCTAGTATTGGCCTCACCACGATGTCCATGACCAGGTACTTGGGCAAACAAAAAATCATGTAACATGAACACACATATTTTAGTTCATGACATAAAAGAGTATAAAATATAAAATTTTATTGAACTTTTTTCATAACTAAAGATTCATTACTGCTTACTTCATAACGACATGCTTGCGACATCAATTCATCTCTCCACTTCAGCATCTCCTCGATTGGATTTGGATCATCCAAAATCTCAATGATTTTTGCACTAGCTTTTTTTAATTTTTTATTCACCATATTTATAGGGTAAGGGATATCTGGGATACCCTCATCTGTATCTACAAATATTACCTATGTTGTTGCAGGTGCTTTTCCCCTATCTTGAATATCAATTTATGACAGGAATATCAGTAAAACTATCAAAATAACTCCAAAACCCTAAATAAAAGAACATAATAATATAACATTTTCAACTATCTAATGTGTACAATTACAATAAGGTTTACCTTTGCTTAAGAATGGGTGGGAGGAATATTCCTGTGGCCTCTATCATGTGGGGGATCCATGTCGTCTGTAACAAAGATTAAATATAAAAACTTCAGCGAACTGAAAGAAATAGACTTAGCAAAAAAAACTTATTAATAAAATGGTATATTGGAGTCATAAACTTGAGGTTAGTTTAAATGATAAATAGTACTTGCTAACCCCATAATAGTAAATTTTTTTGTATCTATGCGATTCAAATGGTAATCTATTAGCAGTTCTTTCCCTGCACTTATTGATTTTATTGTACATACAAAAACACGATTCCCCTCATGCACCTCAAATATGGTCTTGTACTATTTATAAAATCTACAATATTCCCTATTGATTTTGGTCTCCCATCAATGTACATAGAAATTTTTTTAGTTTGATCATTTTCTTTCCATTGTATATAATTTGCTAACAGTGCATACCTACACATACTTTTTTTATATCGAACAATCTGCATCCAACCATTGTAATTGTAACAAGGTCCGACATACTCCATCAATTCAACAAATTTTTTGTAACATACATTTATCCCATCCATGGAAAATAGGCCCAAACCATGTAATGAGCATGGAGCGATGTGATATATCCTCTTGTTAACACAAAAATCATTGTTAATTAGAGGTAGCTCCTTGGGTACCCATTCTTTCTCAAGATGTGTGTACCGAAAGGGCACCTTGATGTTGCCTTTGGTCTCATCATCATAAGAACATGACCCCCCTTCAGCAAGGAAAAATTGCATTTGTTTATTGAATTCTTTTCTAATCTTTTGACCTCTAGTTGATCTCCCTATTTAGTCGTACTACATGGGTATGTGCAAGATTATGGGGGGCCAAAAAGTGGTGATGTGAAAAAAATCCACTTTTCACTCGTCCAAAAGTGCATGAAAGCGCTTGTTGACTTTTTAGTAGGCCTGGGTGTCAGTACACTTGGGAAAAATTGACACCAAAGCACAAGCCTAATCGGGTACATGATTTTTTTGGGTACCAGAAAATATCGGGTACCCAATTTTTTTGGGTACCCAAAAAAATTGGGTATCCGAAACCTGTGGCATAAATCAAAAACTCGTGAGCCACTTTCCTCATTTCTCTCATCACTTTAGGTTTCAAAAATGGCTAGATATATCATATACATGATTTTTTTGGGTACCTGATTGCTCCAACAACAAATTTGACTCCACAGTTTATCCGGTAAGTAAATTCTTGTTATGTCTGGATTGATTTTTTTCATTTTCATGTTAAATGTAGTTTTTTTGGTAAAAATGGGGTTTTGTATTGATTTTTTTAATAATATATGAAATCAATTTGAAATTTATATTTTTTTATTATTTAATCAGGCATGGCTGACAACAATGAAGATAATAACCCTCCCCCGCCAAATAATGATCCCCAAAACAATCCAGAACCGCTTCAAAACCCTCAATCTTTAGAGGATTTGATACAAGAGAATTTGAACACTATACGAGGCTTAAAAAACACATATAAGAATATACCTACTTTAGCTCCTATGCTTGCCACCCTAAATACCATTGTTGAAAACATTGACACCCTTACACAGCAACATAATGCTTCTCTTCATTGGCATGATGATATGCACACCAAATTTGATGATGGGCTTGACCATGATGGGATTGCTGCCCTTAATATAAATAAGGAAGATATAGCCTCCCTTTTTTTTAATCCTAAAAATAGATTAAAATTTGACCCCAAAAAGCCAAAATTATCAATAAAATGGTGCACAAACGAAGCAATGCACACACACTTTTGGGATTGCTGGTAGATGGTTTTTGATAAACCACCCCATAGCAATTTGGAGCTCCCTTTCTATTTCATAAAAAAATTATATGCTGAGTTTGTGCTTGGTCACAATGTTAATTATTGGAGCATGAGGCCCAACATGGGTGTAGGCGGAGGAGCTCCTCAGACTAGGCCATT
>MU226576.1:649346-671097 GCA_018584345.1 Thuja plicata | reverse complement strand
TTAAACTGGTAATCAACAGTCAAGAATAGATATTTCATTGATGATATCTCATGAACTCTTCAGCTTGGCTTGGTCTTTAATTTCTCTTCAGTCCTGATTAATAAAGAAATCGGATAACCAAATTAAAATTAGGAAAATGAGGCCCTTTTTCACTCACACATTTCAGTGCTCTTTTAGATTATTTTTCGAAGTAGTTCGAAAAGTGTGCTTAGCATATTTATGGGATTTTAGCTGTGGATTATTACTTTTATGCTCTGGATCTTATAACCTTTGTACTAACCCTTTAATTGGACTAACATATAAATTAAGTGCTCTGTCAGAATGGATGGTGGTTGTCTATAATTTTGTGCAGGGCTTGATAAGGAAGACTTGAACAACTAAATGTCATGACTAAAAATGTCATTATTTCTCGAATATGGATACCCGGTTAAAGGCTTACTCGATGTACTAATGTGAAGATCATATAACCAGGGGAATGCCCCGGTGAGATAATGTAATGTAACATCATCTTCCTGACATGTAAAATAGTAGCACAACAAATAATACATAAAATAGGGGTATGCCCCTTTGTTATTTGTAAAATATAGGACTTATGTCCTGGGCAAGACTGGAGGTTTTTTTCCCCGTTCTTTCCTACCAGTGCCCGTTTGAACGGTGGACATGTAAATTATTATTTTTTAAATATAATCAAAGGATTCGGCCGTTCATTGATAAAAATTAAAAAAAAAATTTAATATATATAAAATATAATTCAATATATAATAGATATTATATATAATTCAATATATAATATTTAATATATAATTCAATATATAATATTCAATATATAATATTTAATATATAATATTCAATATATAATATTTAATATATAATTCAATATATAATTGATATTATATATTATCTAATATATATAATATATATAATATCATATGAAGTATGGAGAAATGGGAGGGTAAGAGGAAGAAAGGGGAGGGAAAATTCAAAATTCAAAATTCTACCAGCTTTATTGGGTACCCAAAAATATCAGGTACCTAAAAATAGCAGGTACCTGATTAGGCTCGGTATTGCTTTGTGCACCATACCTACCTGGTCAACTCTTCAAATGTCTCAAAAACATGTTTTTCCCCTATTTCTTTGAGTTCCAGACTTCGACCATGTAGCTAACGACTTTTTTTTGACCCAAATTTGATGAAATGAAAAGGGTATCTTAAGGAGATTATCAGATTTCTATCGATATAATTTCTATCAAATTTTGAATTCGGTAAGTAATTATTAGTTATTTTCCAATTGAGTTACCTCTAAAGTGTTGATTTATATACTGACTAAAAAATGGCTATAACTTTCAGACGGTATAACATTTTTGAAAACCGAAAAATGCGTCACATTCTATGCTTTGCCTACTATAAGAAATTTTTTTATTTTTTTGAATTTGGTAAAGTTTTCAATGAGTTAAGGTGGTCAGACATGGGAGTTTTTTAATTCTAAAAATGTTGTAGCAGATAATTCATAATTAATTATTTTTTTAGCATAAAATTATACAAAAATATGCATCACATCCGAGAAGGAGTCTACTACTTATGTATAAAATATTATAAAAAAGTATTATCATTTGATTATGATTAAGGTGGTCAGACATACACCTACTTCTTATTTTTTTCCTAAAATTTTTGTACTGCTGCATTGAAATCTATACTTTTCACCAATCATATTAACTTTTTTTCAGAAAAGGCCTAGTAGTTTAGAAACTATATTCAATTTCCTATAGATTCTATTCTTACAACTTTTTGATATTAGGTTGATAGCTAGTTTAAATTTTCATGTCAAGTTGACTAACCCTAATTTTTCTGATTTTTCATTGCCACTTAAGGGCATAGTTTGGCGCCCCATGATGTTGCACATACCCACATGTCAAACCTTGGTCTACCATTCCCACATTTTCCTCATTCAAGGAAGATAGATCTGACAAGTACCTTTTTGGTAGTTCCTACAATCCATCAAATGAGGTATATAGTTGGTAAGGAGCGAGATATTTTGCTAAATGAGGGTAATGTTGATGAAGTTGGGCATAAAATTGATGTTGATGATAGTACTATTAAATCATGAGAAAGTTAATACCTTATTATTAAACCACTCAATGAATATGGGCATAAAGAGAAAGAAAGAAATTAATAAACTATTTCTATAGGGCGTATTGACTTATACCCACTGATCATTGTCACTGTGTGGGATCCTCGTCAAAGGGGTTAAATTTCTTGCATATGTTAATCATTTATCTTAAGTTAGCTAAAAATTACATGATACATATGCTACAAATTATGTACAAGACAACATGAACAATATGCAAGATCATAAACATTAACAAATTACCTTTACCTTATATATGGAATGCAAGATCGTCAACAGAAGGGGTGACGATGTGTGTAGTCAATTGACTATTTCTAGACAAGGTGACAATCAAACAAAATATATACATGTAATCAGCACCAATTAATTGAACATCATAAGCAATAAATTGGTAATCATAAATCACATATGTTGTAATCATTAGATTTGAACACAATGAATTAATTATACCATGCCATTAGAGTTGAATACATTAATAAATCAATATTAAATATATATAATAATCAATATAAATATATATAAATAATTAAATCACATACCTTATACATTTCAGTCATGTCATTGATCATCTTCTTCATCCATCTCATCATCATCATCGTCATCATCATCATCATCATCATCATAACCACTATCATCATCATCATCATCATCATTATCATCACCACCACCACCACCACCACCATCTTCTTCTTCTTCATCATCTTCTTCTTCATCTTTAGTATCTTCTTCTTCCATCACATAATACTTTACCGACCTTCCTCTTGGATCATGTCTAACAAAAAAATGACCAATCCAGTTTATGTGGAACCTCTAAGTAAAACACTTTCTCACATTGGCTTGGAAGAACATAGGGTTCATCTCCAATTGTCTCAAATGACCTTGTATTAATCATTGTAAATCTATTATCATGTTGAATAACAGTTCTATCAGGATTATTTTAATTCATTCATAGCTTGTACCATTTGACGACAAATAGAACTAATTTTAAGGAGTTAAAGTCACACTCAAGTATATCATCCAAGATATCATATTATCGAGTTTGAGATTGTTGAGGATGTATGTCATTTATAGATGAAATATTAGTGACCTTGAAGCCTACAATTATCCCATAATCACAAGTTTTCTTCGTATCATCCAAATTTTTTATGCAAAATTTGTAAACATGATAGTACATAGATTTGTGGTGCTTGACCTGTAATTTTTCAAACGTGTGAAAATTATTTGCATCATGAGTTGATATGAAACATATGGGTCATGATCATTAATAAAATTTTACGTACCTTTCTACCTCTTAAACCATATGCTAGATCAATTACCATTGGCATAATATTGGAATCTTCATTACGACAACCTTCTCTAACCAATGAAGCAACACCTTCCCATGTTAATAAGAAACTATTTTTTTGACATCATTCAATCAATATCGTCATCCAATCAAGATTGTTTGCAATATACAAATGTATTACATCCCACTCTCGACCAACTGTATAAAAAATAAACCAATTACAAATAAATTATATTGAAGATTTATAAAAAATTAATTAACTACAATAATATCTTATAATTACCTCTCTTTTTTGTCAATATACCTTTCCCCATCAAGTACTCCCCTTTGAATTTGTTAATGGATTTGGGATCCCAAATATGATCTACATGGATCTTTACTGCAAACTTAGGAAGATATTCACTAATGTACACCATGGTCTGGTATACCATATATCCCTCCACCATAGAACCCTTAGGATGTGCTCTCTGCCGAACCAAGCCCTTAAAAAATTTCAAGTGCCTCTCAACATCCACATTGACCTAGTTTGTACATGTCCACACAATTCAATCTCCTCAACTTGATGTATGAGGTAGTGTTCTTGTGCGTTGAAAAAAGTTAAAGGTAGACACTTTTGCATTTCACACATAAGATGAGAAATTTTTCTCTTCCAATATTTTATATCTTCTTTATTGATTTATTTCAATGACAACCACCTCATGTATTTTCTAAGATCATATATAACTTGTTTGTCACTGTTATCAAAGTGGTGTGAGAGAGATAGAGGTAGAATGTACTGCGATAATTGTAAAATGATATTTTCAATATTTTATAAAATAATACAATGAAAACTACATGCAGTATATAAATATATAGTGAATACAAAATAACATGAATTACCTTAATAAATGTATGTCAATCGTGTGTTTTCATCCCTGGCCCAAATTCACTTTTTTTTTTATATGAGATTGTTTATGTTTTCTGCAAATCCTGTGGGAAATCCTATTTTTTGTATGACTTCTTTTATAGCATTTCTCTACTGCTCTGACAATAACCAAAGAAGGGCACCTATATCAATCTAGTCTCCATTGTTATTTGATCGATTGACATTTTTTATTACATGGTTGCATTCTTCAATGTCACTACAAATTTTGACAATTTTGTCTTTGTCACACCTTCCATCTAATAATTTCCATAGTGTCTCTGCTATATTCTTTCTAATATGCATAACATCAAACAAATGAATGATTAGGAGTTGTTCGTAGTATGACAACCTACTAAATTGTGTAGGATAAATTTTTAGTTCTTTTGGAAGTTGGTCATTAATACCTTGACAACCTTCACAAGCATCAATTACATCATTAATAAAAAAACACAATATTAAAATATAAATTTTAAACAAAAACCATAAGATGGAATGACAGTACCTTGATGATTTATTCTATTGTATTCCAACTTCCATAGGTGATGTGTCATTCTCTATGGCTTTGATGTAGTCTCTTCTTTCACATTGAAAATATGTTTTTGATAATTCAGTACTTATGATTTCTATGGAGAAAGTGTCTATACTCATCGAACACCTGCTTTCTTAAACTTTTTGACTAACAAGATTTTATTTTTGGACCACAAACTGGATATGGAAATTTTCCCTTTCTCTGAAGACCTACAAGATCATGTATAATTGGATTAAATATGTTAATTTTGTGTTAGCACTATAACATAACAAAAAAGATGTGTTAACAAGAGAACATACCACAAAAATGTGTTATCCCAGGGGCATCATGTATTGTCCATACAAGCATTACATAAAATTGAAATTATCGTTGTCCTATTGGTCTAGAGATGTCATACATAGAGACCCCATTCCGTAACACTATCAACTCGTTGATAAGGGGCTGAATATATATATTCATCTTTGACTTGGTACTTACCTAGTTGAATGAATAAAAATATTACATAATTATTATGACCATTTTGATGGATTATTTATAATAAATTAATTTAGATGACTATTAAATGAAAAAATATCTGGAACAATCACTGCCAACATTATGTGCTCCCTCTTTATGGACATCCAAGGAGGAATGTTATTGTTGATAAAAAAAAAAAGCCACATCGAGTAAACAGATCTCATCTCTCCAAATGGATTGACACCATCCACTACTAATGAAAGCCTGAGATTATGAGGTTCTTTAAAGTGTGGCCAAGTTTCCTCTATTTCCTTAAATGTCAAACCATTCGTAGGCATTCACGTAATGTCATCTTGACTTCTATTGTGTGCACGGTAATCCATAAATTATACCAAGCTAGTGCACCTGAATAATCATTGCAAACGTGGAATAATGGGAATATATCAAAGAACCTTTTTTTAAAAGCAAAAGTGGATTATCCACTATATATATATTATTAATATTAAAAACTATTTTGAGGGATCAATCGAGAAAGAACCAGTAAGAAAATTCGATATACTTGCCCATTACAATATGTTCAAAACAACCTAGGGATACAGATTTTGACAATTAATAAACACCAAATCAACCCCAAAATATTAAAAAAATTGACTAATACTTATGTGTATATCATATGACATAAATATCAAAATTGTAGATCATAAACCTTTACTTATTCTTCCATTTTGCTTGAATCTCAAACAACCTTATCTGGTTGAATGCATGGAGACCAACCAGATGTTTCCACATTCCACCCTTTCAAATGATTACCATCCTATGTAGTCACTTCCCATCCATTATCATCTAGATCTCCCCATCCAGTCATGTACTCCCTCTGTGTAGGTGGTTGCTTCCATCCATCAGCCTCAGAGGATTGCTTATTTAGGTCAGAAACTCCTTCCAAGTTCAAAACTGATAATTCCCGACCAGGGGAAGCACTTTTGTGAATATATCCACTTGATCTTGCTAGAGTAGTCTGAGATTCTAACAGTTCCATTAGGGCATTTACCATAGCCCTTATTCTCACCACCATCACTTGACCTAGAATTCTACCCGAAGTATGTAGGGCTTGCTCAGTATACCAAAAGCTGTGTTTCTCCAAGGTGCATTTGATACTGTCATAAACCACCATACAATCATGACTTATAAGTATATTTTGTCAGGGAAATAGTCCACTAGCCAATGCATTGCAACACCAGAAATCATAATTCTGCATAGCCCTTTTTAGCACATTATTTTGCATGAACTATGGTTTAACCAATTTGTTGGCAAGTATCTCCAACAATGTTGTCGACTAAAGAAGATCCATAGCATTGGATAGAAATATTGCAACAACTTGCGATGGATACATAAAATGCTTCATCTGGGGTGATAATATTTCCTTTCCAATCACTTGTCAAACATCAACCCTTATCACCTTTGAATGACAAAAGAGCATAGTCGTCATTGTCAAGTCATCTATCTGCTATGGAAAAACTTCCTCCATTAAATTGGGTTGCAGACGGATCCTAAAATTCCTTAGTAGGATTTCATAGTGGTATCACCCACATTGCATACCAATTGTACACATCCTTCATCGATTTCATTCTTACACTATTTTTAGGAACAAATTAGAGTTGCAGTGTGGGTATGAAGGCTTGGCTTTTAAATATAATGAAGAACCTTGCGAGGCACCTTTTTGTTATTTGATATGATCTATATCTACTAATATGACAATTGGGGTATTCTGTTGCAAATTCATGTTATTTATGATATATAATATGATCATTCAAACATGCATGTATTGTTTGATACTCCATTCCAATATCTTTCATAATGGCAAATAATTCTCGGTACAAGCGAGGTAGAATGTTTGATGGTGGTAAAAAATACTCACTTATCAACCTATAACCAAAAATATAATTTGTTAATATAAAGAATATTAATTGGTACATGATTCACCATTTGTTAACTATAAGGAAATTACAACTAAAAAAGATGACATATATGACATACCTTAACATATGTGTGATTGCTACATTCAATAAACCATTCATAACCTTCAAATTCACCAAAAAAAATACAACAATAGGAAGAGTTACTTGGGAACCTTCGTATAGGGGCTCGTATGCCTTCTCAAGTATAGGTACATCAAGTCCATCTTCATCTTCATCAGTTGCGCTAGTACCATCATCTTGATCATCATGATCTTCTTCCATGGGGTCATTACCTTCTACTTTGATATTCACACCTCCATGTTCCCTCATTTGGAAATCCACATTCTTCGGATTGTCAAGGTCCATAACATGAAACCCAGGGTGGTTGACCTATATCAAAATTATGACCTTAAATTAATGAAAACTATAAACCTAAAACATTAAAAAGTAAATAAAAAAACATAATAGACTAAATCTAAATCTAAATGGTAGCATTGCTCTCCATATTTTAAAATACTAAAAGGTAAATGTAAATATTAAATCTAGATATTTAAACTATATACAAAAAAAAATTAATTAAGTAAATAAATATTTCACCTTTAAATCTCCTCTAAAACTATCTCTTCAATTCTCCTCCAAAGCTCTCACGTGCTCTTCTCTACAAAACAACAAATCAAATGATATTGTAGAAGACCCCCTTTTTCGCCATTTATGGAACTTGACTAAAAATATTATCGTCCCACTCTAATCACAACTCTAATTCCTACATCACATTACCAACACTATGCCTAAATTTGACACTACGTACTATATAAATGCTGGATCTAATTGTAACCCTAACTGTCTTACTAAGCATGGTCATAATCGTAACTCTAATACCTACATCACATTACCAAATCTAATCACAACTCTAATACTAATAAGTACGATATTGATTGTAACTCTAAACCCTTCATGTCATCTCTCATTACATCCCTTTTCAAACCTTGATTCTTGCATCGATCCTTACCCTAATTCTAAGTCTAACCCTAATCAATGTTATAAAAAAACACCAAGCGCTTAACCTTACCAAATTCCAACACTACGCCTAAATATCACACTACTTACTATATTAATGCTAACTCTAATTGTAACCCTAACTGTCTTACTAAGCATTATCATAATCATAATTCTAATACCTACTTCACATTACCAACTCTAATCACAACTCTAATACCAATAAGTATGAAATTTATCTTAACTCTATATTAATGCTAACTCTAATTGTAACCCTAATTGTCTTACTTAGCATGTTCATAATCATAACTCTAATATGTACATCGCATTACCAACTCTAATCGGGACTCTAATACTAATAAGTGTGATGTTGATCCTAGCTCTATACCCTTTATGTCCCTATCACCCTAATTGTAACCATAACTCTATAATTTTCCATAAGTTAAATGGTAAACATAATTGTTTTAGTAACCCTAACTGTAACCATAACTCTAACAATAACATTAAGAAAATAAAAATTCATAAAAATTCTATAGGTTATGCCATCACTTAATCATTTAACACTAACCTTAACAAATTTAAAAATCATAAAATATCTTCAAGTTACGCCCACAATAATTAACAATGCCTAAAATAAAAATTAGCAATTTAAATTAAAATAAAATAATATTTTAACACTAACCTTAACAAAATAAAAAATGTCATCCATGTTGCGTTGCAACTGCTAGTAGCTTATATATATATTACGTCGAGAGTAATCCTTCTCGAGGTGCCTATTTTCATCAACTCTAACGCTAACACAAATATATAGTTGATGAAAATGTGGATGACATTTTTTATTTTTTTACTTTGTTTAGAGGTTCTTCGACGGTTGTATCTTTCTACATTTATTTCGTCTCTATTTTCTATTTCCAATTGTTCCACTGTTACTTCTGCCCTTCTTGTAGCAGACCTTCATCTACCAACTTGATTGTGTGTTATTCTATGTTGTTATATTTGATTTTCCATCATTTGTTCTTGTTGATGTCTACAACTCTCTCTTCGATATTCTCTTTGATATTATCTTCTTGCCTCCTCTGAATCAAAGTTCAACGTTGGTCTCACCATAGTTAGTACAAAATAATGCTAAAGTTAGTAATCTAAATAGCGATAGTTCAAAATAGTGAAAAACCCAAGAACTATAGCTAGAGATTAGTTTATAAATATTTTGAATTCAAATTTATATATTTATTATTATTAAAAATGCATGTCAAGTTATAGATTATTTTTTTGTGTTATATTTAAATATATATTATAATGAACACAAAAATGTATAACACCAAAAATAGATTAGAAGAACAAATAGAGTAAATAAATTGTAATCATTATAAAAACATGGAGAGAATGAGAGCCAATATTTTGTAACATTATAAAAATAATTATTTTATAATAATAAAAGATACAACATGATAATAAAATGGTCTGAAAGGCCATTTTTGGAAAACATGAGATTACATGATCTGTTATTTGCAAGCTAAAATAATGATACCCAAAAAGATATGATACCCCTATCACATGTAGTGGATCTAAAAAAAACTAATTATCAACTCTTTAGTTCCACATTGTTGGGTTCCATTGTCCCGAAATCCATTCTTTCCTAGGACATAGGTGTGCACGTGAATACAGTTGAAGACTACACATTTCAAGGAAATATACTTCAAAAAACTCTTGGTGACTAAGAGGTGACACAAATATATCAAAGATGACTCCCCTCCACCATTAATCGTTGTCTAATGTGTCAACACAATATCCAGGTGGTATATATTTAGGCAACCTAAATAGAGGTGGAATTGGTCTCACATAATCTATAAATACTTCTTCCATAAGGGGTTCCCTATCCCATTCATTAGCGATTAAATGATCATATCAGACATAATACTTAAGTTTTTCACTATTTTGAACTATCCCTATTAGGGTTCCTTGGAACCAAGCATCTTGAAACTCGTCCTCATCGCAACTAACTTCCACTCTCATTCCTATGTATACTTTCATTTTGTAGCCTTATGTATGATCACAAACAAAAAGGAAATATTCCAAAATATAAATGAAAAGATATATTGTAATCCCTAAAAGGGACCTTATTTTGCAATGTATCCGAAAAAGTAACCTAACCTAGGAACAAACTATATGAAAATTAAAGTATGTATTTGTAAATCAAACTACTTAATGAAACTAACTATTTAAATCACTAAAAAATTAATTACAATATTGAATTACTAATTCTAATATTTAAAATAAATTATCTAATTCTAATATCAAAATCACTAAGTCTAATATTTAAAACAAATTAAATCAAACTATTAAAATACTAAATCTAATTATTTAAATAAAAATAAACATTAATATTTTGAAATCTAACTATTTAATTAAAATATGCATTTGTAAATCAAACTACTTAATGAAACTAACTATTTAAATCACTAAATAATTAACTCTAATATTTAAAATAAATTATCTCATTCTAATATTGAAATCACTAAATCTTATATTTAAAACAAATTAAATCAAACTATTGAAATACTAAATCTAATTAATTCTAACTATTTAAATAAAAAACATAAAACATTAATATTTTGAAATCTAACTATTTAAAATATGTATTTTAAATTAAGTAGTATCAAACTACTTAATAAAACTAAATATTTAAATCACTAAAAAATTAATTCTAATACTGAATTACTAATTCTAATATTTATATGCATTTGTAAAACAACCTACTTAATGAAATTAAATCACTAAAAAGTTAATTCTAATATTAAAAAAATATTTAAAACAAATTATCTAATTCTACTATTGAAATCACTAAATATAATATTTAAAACAAAGTAAATCTAACTATTAAAATACTAAATCTAATTAAATCTAACTATTTAAATAAAAACATAAATATTAATATTTTGAAATCTAACTATTTAAAATATGCATTTGAAAATCAAACTATTTAATGAAACTAACTATTTAAATCACTAAAAGTTTAATTCTAATTTTGAATTATTAAGTCTAATATTTAAAATAAATTATCTAATTCTAATATTGAAATCACTAAATATAATATTTAAAATAAATTAAATCTAACTATTAAAATACTAAATCTAATTAAATCTAACTATTTAAATAAAAAACATAAAACATTAATATTTTGAAATCTAACTATTTAAAATATGCATTTGTAAATCAAACTACTTAATTAACTAACTATTTAAATCACTAAAAATTTAATTTTAATATTGATTTACTAATTGTAATATTTAAAACAAATTTTTTAATTGTAATATTTAAATCACTAAATCTAATATTTAAAACAAATTAAATCTAACTATTAAAATACTAAAACTAATTAAATCCATCTATTAAATATAAAAAATATTTAACATTAATATTTTCATATGTTTTTTTATAATAAAGCAGCCAAAACAAGGGGGCTGACCCATTACAAAATAACAGAGAAAGCATGAGAAGTGCCACTACTAACAACACACTAACAGAACCAGCACACCCTCAACCAATGCCTTTCTTTAAAATAAAAAAACATGGTACTAGTGGTAAGAGGACCAACATTAACAACAAAATTAATAAACCAACAGTGATCACCAGCAGGTAAAGTTCTAGCTAAGTTAAACACAAAGTACCAAATAACCAAAATATTGGAGTAATACCGCCTACCACTACCAATCTTAGACATACAATAAATAGAATAAAAAAACACAGGAATTAACAGACCCTTAAAGGCCAACCACCAACAACAAGAGTTTAAAAATAGCATAAAAAATAGAAAAGAAGTCATTTGGGGTTGTTCCCCCCATCATTAAGCAACAACTTGAACCAACCTTCCACTAGAAACTGGAACAGTTTCCCCTCATCCTTCTCCATTGCTGAAGTCTTCTGATTCTCCTGATGGAGGTGGTGAAGAGTCATGGCCACCGAGTGCATCACCTTCACCACAAAGTCCACTAGCCTATTGAAACTAGCTCCAAGATCCTTGACTTTACCATGCAGTAGCTATAAATATTCCTTAATTTGATACATCTCCAACTTATAGTCCTCTTTTCTGCCATATGAGGCACCAACCTTATCCTCCTTAGTCTCTTTCACATCCTCATTATCCTCCTTAATGGTAACCTCCCCTTGCAAGCCCAAAGGTGAAGTAGCAGTGAGAGTGGACTCCTTATTGTTTCCTCTTGACACTTTCTTTATAAAAAAATCTACCAAATTGAGTTTGAAACTAGCCAACACATGCATGGATTCCTGTCTTTTCTCTCCCCCCTCCATGGTCAAGCTAGCTTTTCCCTTACCCTTATCAGAGCTGTCTTCCTCCTTATCTTTTATCTTCTTCCCCTTCCTATTCTTTTCTTCAATTTACACTTTTTTCCTCCCTTCTTCCTCCTTAGAATCCACCTCTTCCTCACCCTTTTCAATATACCTTTTCCTCACCACCTACTTCTTAACGCAGGAGTTGGAAGCATTTCTATGGATCCTCCTCTTGTTGTCATTATCATCTTCTTCTTCTGCAGAATCAATGTTGATCTGCACTTCCCCCACCTTATCAGCGGGACCCAAAATAGTATCTTTAGTTTTTTTACCCTTGGGAATGGGCATTTTAGAGGATGATGTTGGCTGAGAAGGGGAAACAACATTCTCTTTATGGTTGTTGCAAGGGATGGTGGCTGTGTCTTGTATGGAAACAATTTTGGGAGGACACAAGGCATAATGAAAATTATACAACTGAAGGATAAGCCCTTGGTGAAGGATACAATAATTCTGCTAGGCACTTTTTTTAATCCACACATCCATGACCAAAGCTTCCAAAGAATGCAATAGAAAGAAGGGGATGGATATCTCTTCATTATAGCATAAATGATTTAACAATGGAAATGGTAATTGTAGAAGGTTCCAAAATGACCCTCAAGAGTGAGATACTTCATCAGAATTAGGCATACCTCATCCGATAGTTCAGGCAGCTTGTCACGTTTGAAACCTCCATGGAAACGAACAAGAACCTTCACTTTTTTGAATAATTGATTCACTCTAGCGTCATCCCTGCACTTGGTATCCTTCCTCCACTTTCTTCCCTCCAAGGACAACCTTGTGGCTTGAGCTATAACTTCTTCATTTATCTCGAAGGTGATATCATTTATGGTAACCTTACGACCTTCCCAAGTATCGACAAGCTACATTGAGATAATTTCATCATTTCCCTCCATGGATTTCATGTAAGGGAAGAACACACCTTTTAGGTACATGACCACACAAGGTTTTTTAAGAAACCCATCCTCAATTTTTAACGGTTCCACCATAACCGTATCCCCTCCCATCTCGACACTAAACTCTAAAAATTGCACTTCCTCCCAAGACTCCAAATACATATTAGCTAAGATCCTAACACTAAACACAGTCAAGAACCCTTCCTGACTCAAGAAAACATTGCAAAAAACCAGTGTCACATGAATAGTGGCAATTAGGACATCACTATTCACCTTAATGAAAAGATGGAAACTCAAACCAAAGAAAGTATTATTCACATGAGTAGGCATTTTAAAAACAATAAATTCCCTTAAATTAATATGACTACAGATCTTGGAATTGAAATGATCATAAATCCTAGCCGTCTTTTCACTAGCCATGGATCTTGTGAAAATCCCCACGCTATCTTTGCTATTAAAATTCCCCGTACAACCACCATATATGGTAATAATATCCCCTCTTATTTGAGAATTACCATTATTGAAACTAGTTCCATCTTTGCGTTTGAAATTTGAATTCATGCAACTCCTCGTGATTCTGCTAGCCACCTTTCTCCACTAATAAGAATCACCAACAATGAACCTTAGCATTAGGGTTTAATAGTACTTTCCCTTCCAATGAGCACTTTGGTATGCATTGTTAGCGACCTTATATTTCTCTAGCACTTGTTCCCATGGATGGTTAGACCACTAGCCGCCAACGCATCTGCTACCGCATTCCCTTCTCTATAAATATGTTGTAATTCAAATTCATCAAGCCTTGGGAGGAACATCCAAATATCCTGCAGAAAACTAGACATTTTCCAACTAGCCTTAAAGTTCCCTTTGACCATCTCAAACACAATTTTTGAGTCTCCCTCAATAATCATCTCCCCAATTCCCACAGTAAAAAAAATTTAAGACCCCATAATAAGGCCAAAATCTCCACCACATTGTTGGCAGCCTTACCAAGGTTAACCACATAAGCAATATACATCCTTCCAAGATGATCCCTAATTATACCTCTACCCGTAGTAGACCCACTACAAGAAGCCCCATCAAAATTAAGTTTGTAGAATGTGTTAGTAGGTGGGTCCAACGGTTGTTCCTCCTCGCCAACACCCTAGAATTATCAAATTCAAAAAAGGCTTTAGAAAGCTTCCATTCTTGAGCCAAACTAAACTCCTCATCAATAGGGGGAGTTAGGTAATTTCCACTAGCAAGTCTCAAGGTTCTCCATCAGCAGATTAACAGTTGTTCTAACATCTCCTTCAATATCACCTTCCCCCTATGAAACAACCTATTATTCCTCTCCTTCCAAAGACTGCAGCACACATTCGGGGGTATAAATTTCTAGAGTAAAGAAATGAGTAGATACTTAGAATGGTGCCTCCAATTAATCACAAATTGAGTGACATTCTCCATGAACACCCAATTCATCTACAACTAGGCAAGGATTCTAGACTACAGTACACATTAAAAGCATAGGGACAATAGATTAAGAGATGATTTATGGTCTCTTCCTAACTTTTACATATCACACATCGTTAACCAATTAGATTCCCCTCTTCTGGAGGTTGTCGAGAGTGAGGATCTTGCCGTGCATAACCGTCCACCATTAAAAACTTATTTTAGGGATCAACTGGGTATTCCAAACCATTTTGACACTGATCTTCCCTGACGTGTTATAGCACCAGAAAATTTTGTCTTCTATCTAAGAAATAGGGATTCTAACCTCCTCCATCAACTTCTAAACCTCTGAAACAAAATGGGGAACCTGAGATTGGTCATTATAAGCCTCTACCAACTTTTTCCATTTCTGATCATGTGTAATATACTCCTTCACCCTACTCCCAAAGAAATTTTCAAGATGGTCCCTACTATGGAAAACCCTGTCCATACCAAGGGTTTTATCTCCTATCCACCAATCCTCCCAGAATCTAATTTGATTACCATTTCCCAAAATCAATTTCATCCCAATTTTCAGGACTCCCTTGCACTTATAAATGAAATTCTATATCTTCGAACCTGTTGGTAAGCCTTGGCTATAAGGGAAGTGAGAGGAGTTGAAGTACTTAGCCTTATTTATTCTTCACCAGTCCGCTGAACTCCTAATTAACTGTCAGCCAGCCTTGCAATTAAGGCCTTGTTTAAATCTTTCATCTTGCACACTCCAAGGCCACCCTTGTCTTTAGGTTGATAAACCATATCCTAGCTAACCAAGATCATTCTATCCTTTCCTCCACTCTCATCCATAAAAAGTTTGTCTAAATCTGCTCAAACTTTTCCACCATCCTATCAGTAATTTTGAATAGAGAAAGGAAATAGACCGGTATACCTTGGAGAGTTGCTGATAGTAATTGCAATTTCCCTATGTTACTGAGAACTTTTCCCTTCCACCCAGCCAACCTTTTCTACATTTTTCTAGGATAGTGTTCCTAAAATTATCTGAGACCTCCTTAACAGTGAGCGGGAGACCCAAGTAGGTATCCGAAAGCTCGGCCCCCGTACAACCTAAGAATTCTAAAATCTTATGTTGAGTTCTATAGTCAGTATTAAAGAATTCAATTTTTCTCTTATAGTAATTAATTTGTTGGCCTGGAACCACAACATAGTCATTCAACAATTTTTTCCATTCCCTAGCTTCCCTAATATAGGACTTCCTGAAGAGGAAAGTGTCATCCACAAATTGTTGGATAACCTCGAGGGGGAGAGTGGAAGTCAGCTTGATACCAGAAATAGTTCCATTATTTTTCAAGTCCAAAAGGTTCCTAGCCAGCACCTTCACCTCCATCATGAATAGGTAAGGGGAGAGTGGGTCACCTTGTGTGAGACCCCGCTCTGGTCTAAACGAACCCCAGGGCAATCCATTAACCAACATAGAAAAGTCCACCATTTCCACTACCACCCTTATGACCTTTATGAATCTTTCATGGAAACATAATTTTCTCATAACCTCGTACAACAAATCCCAAAAGACTTTATCATAAGTGTTAGAGATATCCAACTTCAACGCCATCCCAAGAATTTTACCTTTTTCCATAGAATGAATGATTTCGTGGGAGGTTATCACAACATCCAAAATTTGTTGGCCTGGGACAAATCCCTTTTGGTTGGGATTAATGATTTTACTTAACAGTGGTTTAATCCTAATGGCCCTAATCTTCAAGAGAATCTTGTAAATAGTGTTACATAGGCTAATAGGTCAAAAATATCCTATCCTCTTCGGATCCAAAATCTTAGGGACCAGCACAATATAAGTGTTATTAAGTTTTTTCAAAATGTTCCCTATCTTAACAAAATCATGTGTCGCGTGGATCAATTCATACTTGATCACCTCCCATAAATGTTAGAAGGTTGGGGAAAACCATCTGGACCAGGTGATTTATAGGCACCCATGGAAAACATAGCATTTTTAACCTCCTCAAAAACTTGACGCATCAGCTCCTCATTCTCCACCTCACTAATGACAGATGAAATGGCCTCCAGGAGCCTAATAGTTATCTCAGTGGAATCCTCACAAATCGGGCATCTATAAGTTTCCTGAAAGAAATTAGTAGCAAACTTGTCTATATCTTCCTCCTCAATAAGCTCCCTATCCCCATTATTCCTTATGGACTTAATAGTATTCCTTCTTTTATGATTAGAAGCGGACCTATGGAATAAGGCTGAATTTTTGTTTCCTTCCTTGAGCCATTGGACCTGTGAACTTTTCTTTGAGTAGATTTCTTCCCTCTTCAAATTATCCTTCCATTTCATTCTCCACAATTCTTCTTCACAATGTATTCTCCATGAGGTATCTCCTTCATCCATCCCCACTTGGAAGTGTATAAGTTTCTCCTCTATCTTTGTTTTACTGTTAAATATATCACCAAACATTGTCTTGCTCCACCATTGGGCCTCCTTCCTAATCATTTGTAATTTTTTTGAGATTTTAAACATGGTTGAACCCCTGATAGGAACATTATACCAGTGTCTGATATAGTCTTTAAACTCTAGGTGGGAATGCCAAAATATTTCATAGAAAAATGGGTGGGTCCCACTCCCAATCTTCTCCTCCCAGTCAAGGATCAAGGGGAATGATCTGAAACCATTCTAGGGAGGTGTGAAAGGCCCACCATCGAAGCAATATCCTAGCCAGCTAAAATTATCCATCTATCCAATTTTACTTGAATCAGCTGTTATTCCTTCATGTTAATGTTGGACAAGGTAAAGGCCAGCCAATGAAGATCAATATCAATCAAGTCATTAGTTCTCATGAAATCTTCCAAATTTTGCATTCTTTCAGAGTAAACTTCAGTGCCACCAAGCTTCTTCGAGGGAAAAAGGGGGTATTTAAATCTCCAGCACACATAATGGGATACCGCGTATCCACTAATATAACATTGGATATTTCCCACTAGATCCTACTACAGACATTCCTAACATTGGGGGCATAAATATTATACAAATACCATGACACGTGGTTCCAAGTAAACAAAACCACTAGATAGTTATGAGAGAAAGCCACCGCGTTTCCAGATAAATTACCCAGATTCCAAATAGTAGCCACACCACTAGAGGCCCCATCTTCTTCACTATAGAGAAAAGTCACCACAAGCCAAATCCTATCAACTAGAAGAGAAAAGGTTTGGTACAAGATATTTACTTCTTGGACTAAAACCACATCAAATTTAAAATCCATAATATACTTTTTTAACGCATATTGTTTCTAGGGGCTATTCATGCCCCTCAAGCTCTAGGATAGGAACTTCATTTTCTACTCTTCTATGAATCCTCTAGGGTTAATTGATTTCCATTTGCAATTCCCCTAGCTGCCTCTTTGGTTCTAAAAATTCTTGTCGTGGGCTTGCCCACTTTGGATTCATTTCCAACATTCGCCTTCTTTCCACCTCTAGTTTTCATCTTCGGTTCTGACCGATCCAACAAAATTTCACAAGGAGAGGAAGGGGCTGACAATGTCATCGACTTGATCTCCCTAATAATTAGTTGAGAAGGGGAAAAACATTAAATATACTCCCACCAGGGGCCACAAATGTCACCTCAGCAACCTAAACTTCCTTCCTCCCTCGAGCCTCCTTCCTCCCTCAGGCTACCAGTCTTTGAAAACTTACTGTTCTCACTGTCTAATCCATTCTTAGCTTCTCCACCAGGACTCTTACTGTTGGAGTTTTTTATTTCCTCCAAGACCTTGATCTGTGAAATTTCTCCTTCCTTCAAAATCTTCTCTTGTCCTTCCATCTCCTCCTTAGAAAGACATTTCTTCTCAGGCATTTTAAGAAGGTCTATCACTCCCTCTAAATGAGGGTATACCAAGTTCTTCTCCCCCTTCATAGAGTTATCATGTATCCCCTTCTCCCCCTCCACCACATCCATAAGAACCCCCACTTCATCAAAGCAAGTGACCTTTAGATAATTTTGAGTTGGGGGGAAATGTCCTCCACTCCCTCTTAGTTCTCCCAGGGGGACCTTACAGTCTGTCACCACATGACCATGCTTAGCACACCTTTGGCAGTGAAGAGTAGCATTCTCATAAAAAATGGCTTAATTCCATTTTCCCCATTTGGATTTCAGCACCATGAAGTTTGGGAGGGGTTTATTAAGTGTGACATTCACACAGAACCTCGCAAACACCAGCCTTGACTTCTGTGTAGTGACAAAATCCATAGTGAAATATTGGCCAAACGAGTTACCCATCCAGCCAAGCACTTTTTCATCCCAAAATTCCAAGGAACCCTAGGAGACAGACCCAAACTGGCACAGATTTCTGAAGATCCACTTCCAGGTTGAAACCCAGCTTTCATTCGGCCAAATCAAAGTATGCTTGTCATAGCACCAGTTACCTATAGTCAAATGGGCAAAGTCCTCAATAGTGTTAAATTTAAAGAGGAACAATCCTCTTGGCATGGCCGAGACACTCAAGTTCCCTTTTATTCTCCATCTGGCAGAACACCTTCTTCTCACCATATCAATCGTTGGTTTGAAAGCCACAAATCTCCCCACCAAACATAGGTGTAGCAAAGTAGAGATGCTATCTACCACGTCGTGTGGGATGAAAATATCTGGTCCAAACTCTCCCTCAATACACTCAGGGCTGACTTCAGAGGAGGGAATCTCTTGTTAATAAATGTAAATCTAATAAATTATCTAAATCTAATAAATCTAAATCAATAAATCTAATTAAAAACTAAAAATAATAACATTAATTAAATCAAACTATTAAAATACTAAATAAATCTAATATAGTAGGGTAGTATTTAAATAAAACTTTAGTAAAATTCACAAAAGGCATGCTTTCTACGCATAAATGAAGTTGTCTCATGTAAAGATAATTTTAAAATTTGTGAAAATAGGGTTGATTCAGATCTGTCTAATTTTTCACTTACCTAAAAGCTTGCTAAATCTGAATCTCCTCAAGTCGAAAGCTGCAAATCTATTCCCATAGTTGGCAACTAGGTGCTTCAAAACATTGTGTGAAACTGCATTTTCTAGATGAAGAAAATATTAAAAAAAAGAAAGAAAAATGCATCCATTGTACCTTCAGAAAGTGAAATGAAGAAAAAATGTAGGTAGTCAGCATAAGACTTTCTTTTATTAACTTTATTCAATTCCTAAATAAACAAGAATCAGTAATGACCAAACTAATAACATAATATCCAAGATTAAACTTCTAATTATTTCAGGTGGTCATTGATTACATGGCGTATACCAGGCAGAACTGATAATGATATCAAGAACTACTGGAATACCCATTTGAGAAAAATAACTTCCAATATATTCATTTTTGTTAAACATGTCCCTGTTGTAAAAACAACATCTACATGTAACAAGGCAAAAATTGCTTGCAAGGATGGTCAGAATATCCAAACTGTAGCTTACATGGAAAATTCTACTATAATAGAAAACTTGGAGGGTTTCACAATAGGGGAAATGCCAAATTCCTCACTTGAAAACATTCCCAATTTGAATTACTTCCCATTGATAAGCATTATAGGTGGAGAGATGGGTATCACAACTTTCTCTGCACACCCAACATCCTCTACTCCTAATATGCTAGAATATGTTCTCTTATATTCTAATCTCTATTAGGATTGCTTTGGGATGCACTCAAATAGTTGCAGTCCTCTGTCATTTCCTATACAGTTTGAAACCTATTTGATAAACCAGAATCTAGAACTCACTCTTTCTTATCAATGGTGGGATTCAAGGTCTAATATTAGGTCAGCACTCAAATACAATACCAATACCATAGATTTGGATGAATATAAATATGGAAACAAATACATATACGTCAACTGATCTGCTTTGGCCCCTGTTATTCTAAATAGAAGAATGAAATGAAACCATGTTTGCAAGTAGAAACAACCTGAACAAAACCATGAGAAATAAAACAAATTCAAAATGCATTTTTCCTACATATTCAAATGCCAATGTCATTGAATCTTTACTAGATTTATTCTGAACCAGGAAGTTGTGAGTATGAAGGCGATAATCATCAATGCCCTGTTAAATAATATTTAGAAATATTTTTTTTTAAAACGTTACACTGATTTGTAACAACTGGAAAGTGAATGGGTGTCAGCAAACAATTTTTTGAGGCTAGTAAAGTCTACGCATTGGGTGTCTACTACATTTCTAGTAAGGGGTAACCCTATCATTAATATTTTATTGTAATTTCTTCATAGTCTTTATGCTATGCAGACTATATTTGTGACTGCATTTATATTTGCTCCTTGGATGTGACACCTGCCACCTTATGGAAAGCTAGGACATGAGGAATGGAAAACAAAATTGAAAACACCTGCTTGTTAGCCTACCATTCCTAGTAGTTTCAATGTAATAACCATTAATAGAAGCTGCAAGAATTCCCAGATTAAGATTACCATGAAAGTAAGTTGGACAAACATTTTACCCAATTAATTATCAATATAAATTTGAAGGTGTCATGTATCCAAACACTGAGACTGCCAACCAATTCCCAATAGTTTCAATGTAACGATGGGTATCCAAATGAGACTGCGAGCCATTCCACTTTGAAAAATATTTGGAATGGTTACAACGAACAACAAATCTGAATCATGGTTTTGAAACGATGGAGACCTAAATGAAAGGAAACTTAATCATTTATTTTTTATGTACACCCCACCCCACTATGTTGCCACTATAAGGACACCTCTCGACATAAATATTTTATAAATATGTATATGTGTGTAAATATTTTATAAATGTGAATATATATATATA
>MU226576.1:625456-649296 GCA_018584345.1 Thuja plicata | reverse complement strand
ATATACGTATGTGTGCATGTTTTAATATGTATATGTATTTATAAATATTTATAAATTTGTATAACTATTTATAAATATGTATAAATGTCAAAAAATGTTTATAAATATTTACGCTGAGAGGCGTTCTTACAATGGGAGCACAAGTTGAATACCAGTACATAAAAAAGATTGAGAAGTAGTTACATTTCTCAAAATACCAAATGGCATTGATAAAAGTCGAAAAAAAAACCATTCATATTCTATAAAAAAATGGAATTAAAAAAAATAAATTTAATAAAAAACAATTAAAAAAAATGAATTAAAATTTTTATTAAATCCCACTACATGAGGGAGCGAGAGCCTTGCTAGTGGGACCCCGCACGGGAATCCCGACAGGTCCCCGCAGGCGTGGCTGCAGTGGCGCGCTGGCTACCGCCACAAGGCGTGCTAGAGGGGGGGCTAGAGATGGTGGCCCCATGCCCCAATCAATTTTTTTATTTTTTAATAAATTCGTTTCGTTCAGTTCATGCGTTAAGTTCATTTTTTAATAAATACGAAACAACATGCATTAAGTTCATTTTTTTTAATAAATTCGTTTCAAATTTATTTTGAAAAGGCATGCATTTTTTAATAAATTTGAAATGGATGCTTTTTTTTAATGAATTCGAAACACATTTTTAATTGATTTCGAAATGCATTGAAAGGTCATATTTTAGGAATATGAGGAGATGCTATAACATTATAAAAGAGTGTCTTCTCATTTCATTTTGTTGTTTTATTTTTGCAGGCAGAGAGTGTGAAGGAGATTTTGTTTTGCAGAGCAAGAGTGAGAAAGAGATTTCAATAGAGCTGTGAGAATTTGAGGAGATTTTAAAACAATAAGGTGAATTTGGTTTTTAGTTTAATAATTTAATTAGTTTATATAGTTTTAGTTTTAGATTTTATTTAGTTTTAGTTTTAGGTTTAGAATTAGTTTTATAGAACTACACTTTCTTAGTTTAGAAAATGAAAATTTGACTATTTTCATGCAAATTTGACTATTTTCTTGCGAATTTGGTTATTCTATTTTATAGAACTACACTTTCTTATTCAAAAAAATAAATATCTGTAATAATTAAAATGTTTTTATATAAATCTTAAATAATTTGTAAGTCTTTTGAATATTTATAATATTCTATTGTTTTAACATAATTTTTTGGTATTTCAGAATACGATTTTCATACAAATTGCTTTACTTTCTTTTACGAATCTAGATTATAAATATTTTTTTATTTTTAAAATTTATATGTTATCAATTTATTTATATCCTTTAAGTAATTTATAGTTTATCATGCATTATTAATATTTAAATAATTTATAGTTAACTCGTAAATTTTATCAAATGCATGTATACTGATATTTTATTTTTAAAGCATTTGACTGAAATTAGATATAAAATTAGTTTTAGTTGAGATATAGATTTGATTTAATTCTATATCTAATAATCAAATATAATGATTAAAATCAGTGAATTAGATATAGAATTAAATATACATTTAGATTTAGATTTAGAATTTTTTTATTATTTAGATTTAAATTTAGATTTAGGTATGTTGCCCTATTAGATTATTAAATTAGATAATTAATTTAATTATTTATTTAATCATTATTTCTTTTAATATTTTACTTTTAATATTTACATATAATTTTAAATATCAAGGGCCATATTGTTTTAGTTTTAGATTATTTAGATTATTGATTTAAATTTTTATTATTTAGATATACATTATTTGATCATTTTTTAATATTTAAATATAGATAATTTGATATTTTTTTTAATATTTAAATTTAGATTTAAAAATGGAGGGCAACGCTGCCATTTTTATTTTAAGTTTATTAAATTAGAATATTAATTTAATTATTTGTTTAATCATTATTTCATTTAATATTTACTTTTACTATATCAATATAATTTTAAATATGGAGGTCATATTATTTTAGTTTTCGCCTATTTGGATGATTCTTTTTTAGATTATTTATTTAGATTATTGATTATTTAGATATACACTATTTGATCATTTTTTAATGTTTAAATTTAATTTTAATATTTAAATTTACATTTAAAATAGAGGGCAATGCTGTCATTTTCATTTTCATTAAGATTTAAATTCTTTAGATATATAGTATTTGATCATTTTCTAATGTTTAAATTTACTAGTTTTAATATTTAAATTAAGATTTAAAAATAGAGGGCAATGTGTCATTTTCATTTTCAATTAGGATTTAAATTCTTTACATATAGAGTATTTGATCATTTTTTAGTGTTTAAATTTAATTTTAATATTTAAATTTAGATTTAAAAATGGAGGGCAATGCCACTATTTTCATTTTTATTAAGATTTAAATTCTTTAGATATATAGTATTTGATCATTTTTTAATGTTTAAATTTTGATTTTAAAATGGAGGGCAATACTCCCATTTTTCATTTTCATTAAGATTTAAATTCTTTAGATATAGCGTATTTGATCATTTTTTAATATTTAAATTTAGTTTTAATATTTAAATTTACAATTAAAAATGGAGTGCAATGCTGCCATTTTCATTTTTATTAAGATTTAAATTCTTTAGATATATAGTATTTGATCATTTTTTAATGTTTAAATTTAGTTTTAATATTTAAATTAAGATTTAAAAATGGCAATGTTGGCATTTTTAATTTTCATTAAGATTTAAATTCTTTAGATATAGCATATTTGATCATTTTTAATATTTAAATTTAGTTTTAATATTTAAATTTAGATTTAAAAATGGAGGGCAATGCCGCCATTTTCATTTTCATTAAGATTTAAATTCTTTAAATATATAGTATTTGATCATTTTTTAATGTTTAAATTTAGTTTTAATATTTAAATTAAGATTTTAAAAATGGAGGGCAATGCTACCATTTTTTATTTTCATTAAGATTTAAATTATTTAGATATAGAGTATTTGATCATTTTTTAATATTTAAATTTAGTTTTAATATTTAAATTTAGATTTAAAAATGGAGGGCAATGCGGCCATTTTCATTTTCATTAAGATTTAAATTCTTTAGATATATCTTTAAATTTATATATTGAAATGGTTTTAATTTTTTATAATCATACAATCCGAATACATATGGATGTACATTTGGGAATGAAGGTAGAAGTTAGCTACGATGATAAGTGCTTTGAGGAGGCTTGGTTTGAAGCAAAAGTTTTAAACATTGTACTACTTTCTGAAAAAACCAAAGTTTTCTGTGAGATATGATCACTTCATTACTAACGAATGGTCAAGAGAACCCCTTGTTGAGGAAGTATTTTTAGAGATTATGAGACCTATTCCACCTCTGATTAGGTTGCCTCAATATATACCACTCGGGTTTGCAGTTGAAGTTCTAGATAATAATTTTTGGTGGTTAGGGGTGACTGACAATAGATTTGTTTCACCACTAAGTCAGGAAAAGTTCTTTGAAATATATTTCCCTGATACTCACTCTAAAAGCATATTAATGTGCCCTCTTACGTCTGGCCCAGGAATGGATTAGAGGATGATGGAGACCAACACAGTGGAATTGAGAGATTATGTTTTCTCATGTTCTGACAAAAAATCCTTTTGGAACCGTTTTATTTTGGCTTTCACTATTTTTTATTCAAAATGAGAGATCGTATTTTCTCTTGTTTTCACAAAATGTCCTTTTGGCCCATTTTTTGTCATGATGAATCCATTATTCTTAATAAAATATTAATTTTCTTAATGTTACAATATCTTGCCTCTCATTGTCATAATTGTTGTTCATTCTCTAAATTAGGGTTGTTTTGCCATATAAATATAATTATTGCTCATGTCTAATATATTTTCCTAATTTTAATGTATATGGCCATGGTGATGTACAAATATGTATTTAAACAATAAGCTCAAAATATAATCTGTAAATTGACATGTATTATTAATAAACATATGGTCTTTCAATTCACTAATTTTTTAACATACTCTCTAAAGCAATGAAATAATATATTCTTTTAACTTATAAATGAAAATATAAGTTATCAAAATAATTGAAGTGTTACGTTGAAGACAATGACTCCATATGTATAAATATATAATCATATTAATTTTATTATCTAACACTCATATTTTCTAAACAATACAATATTGTTAGATATTGAATGAATGAAGTGTATTTTGGTGTCTAATTGTAACGTATTTCATATTAGGTATGGTGAGACCAAGGTTGAACTTTGGATTAGAGGAGGCAAGAAGAGAATATCAAAGACAATATAGAAGAGAGTGTCGTAGGCGTCCACAACAACAAATGACAGAAACTCAACAAGAACAACATAGAATAAGACACAATGAAGTTGATAGACAAAGATTTGGTAGACGAAGGGCAGAAGTAACAATGGAACAATTAGAAAGTGAAAATTGAGATGAAATAAATGTAGATAGAAGCAATCGTCAACGAATATCTAAACAATTCCTTCAAAATGAAGAAAGACGTGAAAGGCAACAAGGTGATCCCGAACCAAATGATAGATATAACCATCCACCTAATATAAACTTTTAGTTTGATGTTCAAAATGAAGGTTCTACATCCATAGAACAAGTTCCAGAAACACCACAACATGAAAATCATATGCAAATGATTTTTGACATTGAAGGTGCTATAGAAAACATGCCAGACCCAAATGGTATGCTTCAGTCAGAATTTAGAAGATTTCAAATGCAGTTTAGACATCATATAGATAGTTTGAAGACTCCAAATATGTGTTATGTTTGTCAAGAATCATATCTTGGAATGAAATTATATCGCACTTGTCAAGGTCCTATATGCAATAGGTGTCGACAAGAGAGATGAACTAATAGGTTTTCAACTGCAAATAATATGGATCCTAGCTCTCAACCACAAGAGCTTGCCAATTTGACTCAGGTTGAAGAGATGTTGATTGCATGTGTCAGCCCTATACTGCAATTTACACATGCAACTGGTGGTCAATATAAGTACATAGGACACACTATAAGTTTTCCCCAGCATGTAGAATAGGTATCCAAAGTTTTTCCACATACTATTGAGCATTTTCCAATCATTATTGTTTGCAGAAGGGATCAACATGGCACATGTTATAACTTTACTGTAAATAGGGATCGTGTTTACTGAGCATTAAAATATAAATTAGAACATGACAAGTTTTATGCAGATGTTAGTATTGATGAAGTTGCTCTTAATGAATTGCCAAGAAATTCTGATGAGAATGTTTTTAACAGATTGAAGACAATGCATATGGAATTTGATTCTAATGTAAATGAAGTCATATGTGTGGCTCCAGTCATGGAGATAGATGAAGGTAATATAATTAATCACACAACATCAATGGCTTCAAGGCCACCTAATTCTCAAAGAGAAATGGATTTAATCCGTGCATGGGTTAACAATCCAAATACAATACCATCTACATTAATTGAATGGTCATCTATAGGTACATCAACCATCAATGAATATGTTACATCAAGATTATTTGATATGGCATTTCCAACATTGTTTCCTAATGGAATGTGTGATTGGTTAGAGCCAAGAATGAGGCGAGTTCATTTACATGAATTTGTGAAGTATTTATTGTGATATAGGGATCATCACTTTGCTATTTACATCCAAGGTTTAGGTATTTCATGATGAACATGATAATGAGACATCATGCACAGAATTCATCAGCTATATTTGTAAAAAAGAGTTTTCAAGACATGCCAATTACCATTAATGAGTTACGTGAACATATGGAAAATATCCCACATAATAATCTAGCAGATAGGTTGATTCATTTTGGAACTTCTCTAAGAGGCACGAGATCATATTGGGCTAAATGTAAAGTAGAATTAATAGACATGCTTCACCAAATTAGATCTCCTATAATTTTCTTCACATTAAGTTCAACAGATATGCAGTGGCCCGATCTGCATGCACTGATGCTCGAAACACCACCAATTGATCCACGAGAGGCTCAAAAATGGAGAAGACAACATGTAATTAACTATCCGCATATAGTTTCACATTACATGAATTTGAGGCATACAATGTTCAGAAAGGAAATACTTGAGAAAGGTATGAAAGTCAAAGACTTCTGGTGTAGATATGAGTGGAAACATAGGGGTTTACCTCATGTGCATGGATTTTTATGGTTTGAAGGAGCACCAAACATGGACATCATTGACTGGTCAAATGAGGAGGCACGAAAAAGTGCTGAGAGATATTTTCATCATATTATTCATGCATGGAATCCTAAACATGATCCTCATCAAAGAAATATACTGGTATATTTAAAGTAAATTAATCTTATATATCAGAATAAGATGAAGCCAGTCACATGTATATTACCATATATTTATTGTAACTATTTAATATAGTTAATTAACTGCAACTATTTGTAGGATTTCCAAAATTTTGGTCAACATCCATGTCTTAGAAATAGTGCACAACTAGAAGAGGTGGATATCGACCGTGACTATGAGGAGATAGTCAACTATGTCAAATGACACATAGTCTATAAGGAGGGTGCATGCCTACATAAGAAAAGGGGAAGAATGGTTTGTAGGTAATTATTTCATCATTTAATATTTGTATATCACTATTATATATCAACTATTTAGACAACTTAATGAAATGAGATATTCTTTCCTCATTGTTTTAGGTATAATGCTCCTTGGCCATTAAATTTGGAGGGGTCCAGGTTATATGAGGATAGAGAGTCAGGTGAGAGAAAATTTGAGCCAACAAGAAATAATGATAGAGTCAATTCACATAATCGACACATACTCCAATTGTGGAGGGAAAATACAGATTGGCAACTTGTTCTTTCAAAACATGTAGTTATCAAATACATTTCAAAGTATGCCGCAAAAGCTGAGAGAATCTTAGAAACCTACCAAGAAATGTTGATGTGACTGTCAAACCTGGAAAATCCTGATGATTTAGTTGCACGGGCATACAGAAAGCTTCTCACAAACATAGTTATAGAAAGAGACATTGGAGCTCAGGAAACATGTCATATGTTGTTAGAGCTTCCATTGGTTGAGAGTAGCAGAAGGTTTGTTAATCTAAATGGGTCACATGAAGTTTTCAAACCTGTAGCACTAAATAATGAGGATAATGATGAACAACACACAAAATATTTTGTAGACAGCTATAAAACAAGGCCACTTTGTATGGAAGGAATCACATTGATTGATGCAGAAAGATCCTAGATATACAATCCTAGAAAAAGAGGAGATAACAAATGGGGGCCAAGGGAAATAGAAGCTATTGTCAAATTTTTCCCTAGGTTTCTATCCATTCCTCCACATGATTCAAGTAAATGGGTGGACTTTTGTTTATATGAGTTGTTACTATACAAACCTTTTTGTAACATTAAAAGGGACATTGGTCATGATAGTGATATTATAGTAGCAAATTGGGAGTCTCTCAATTATAGTCCTTGGCATGTTGAAAAAGTGGCAGCTATAGAAAATGGTGATCCTAACACTAATTCTGAAATAGAAGATAATAGAGGTTTTCAGCAAAATACCACAGAGCATGAATGGGAAATCATATCCAGGCTACATTATGGTCAACATATGCAGGTTTCTGAAATAGACATGTTGGGAAGAAGAGACATTGATAGAAATACAAACTGGAGTAGTGAATATCAAAGTGAAGAACATACAGTTGGAGCAATCAATTTCATAGGTGAAATGAAGAAACATGGATGTATCATGTATGATGATATCCCACAATGCATCAACTTTACAAATCTCGATGAGAAGCAACATAAGGTAATCGATATTATTATGACACACTACCATAGCAATCATGTTCGAGTGCCTTTATTTATGATAATTCAAGGAACAATAGGTACATGAAAGTCTTATCTAATTGGTGCCATTACTCAATCTCTTTAGATAGTAGCAATGCCAAGTCCTCCTATTTTATTACTTGCACCAATTGGAGTTGCAGATTTCAATATAGGAGCCTCTACAATTCATTCAAAGTTGTGAATACCAATTAAATATTTTTCTCAGCTAGAAGGGGTATGACTTACAATTTTTCAAGAAGATATGGCCCACATCAAATATATTTTGATTGATGAAATGAGCTTCATTGGTCAAAACTTGATGGAAAATATAGATTTTTGACTCAGACAAGCATTCCCACAAAGTGTTGACATAAGTTTCATAGGTATACATTTGGTTCTTGGTAATAGTGCACTTTACGTGGTATAATATTTATTAATATAGCTCTCATATATAGTACCTTCATATGATCTTCCTAGATGGTCTAAAACTAATTTTTTTCACTTTCTTTCAGGTGTATCTATTATTTTGGTTGGTGATCTTGGTCAATTACCTCTAGTGAATGATAGACCAGTGTATGATAGCAACAGGAGGGAAAAGTTACTATGGCAAGAATTCAAAACATTGGTTACATTAGATAAAATATTTAGGCAAGATGGAGATAACATCCAGCAACAAAAATTTTGTTATCTTCTCACAAATTTGAGAGATGCAAATCCAAAAATAGATGATTGGAACTTGCTTATGATGAGAACCCCTATAAGGTTAGATGCTACAAACAATGCTAAGTTTGATAAGAAAGTACATTTTTTCTTGACCAATTACAATGTTCATAACCATAACATGAGAATATTGTATTCCTTGAGGCATCTTGTTGCATGTAGTCTTGCGACTAAGTCAAGGAATGCCAATACAATTGAAGATTCATCAAATGAAGAGCTTGATGTAGAGTTACTATTCAGTAAGGATTCAAGGGTGGTGTTGACTACAAATCTATGGATAGAAGTTGGTCTTGTCAATGGAGTATTGGGATATATCCAGAATATTGTGTACAAACCAGGAACTACTCCACCTGAACCACCAACATATGTCATAGTTGAATTTGATAATTATTCTGGAATACCATATGATGACCACCATCCAAAAATAGTTCCAATAGCACCATTAAAGAGGGGTAGAAATTTTCAATTACCATTAAGGTTAGCATGGGCTTTGACAATTCATAAATCATAGGGCCTAACTCTTTTAAAAGCCACAGTTGATATAGGCCCAAGAGAGAGAGAGCAGGATTGACATTTGTGGTTGTATCTTGTGTAAAGTCTCTAGAAGGCTTGAGGATAATGCCACCATTCACATATGACTGCTATGAAAAAATGCAAAGTGGGAAACAAATTTCTAAAAGAAAAGTAGAAGAAATCAGACTCAGATGTCTTGAAAATCAATGATCTACTCTATTGTTGCATTCTCAAATTTCTATTAATAAATACACTATTAATTGTTCTCCTACATTATATGAAACTTTTCCTCCATTATTCTAAGGCAATAAATTACAATATTATATTTTAAAATTATCTTCACATTTAGTTCTATGTGTATCAATAATTTATATGACAAATAACATTGTCATACCTAGTTTGCATTTTAATTTAAATAATAATAAGTTATTGGCATTCATACACACTATTGCACACTAACTATCAAATAAAGTTCAAAATGATCAATGCAACATAATTAGCTCATTATTTATTATTCCTTATGGTTGTTAAAATGATTATTTCTAACATTTCATCACAATGTGTCAACTTATTTCTTAGTTTTTAAGCATCTTCACTAATTTTGTCCTATTATATATTACTAAACATTATTTATTTAGTTTTTTTCTAGAATCATCTATACTTTTCTTCCGAATATTTCTATATACTAATGTTTTTTTATAATTTTGTAGCACATTATACAACCTATGGATGCCTCTGATGATGAGTCACAAATGATGGTTTCAAGCCCAGTTGCTTATGTGGCCTCAAATGATTTCTATGAAACTAATGTGGACAAATGTGCACGAATAATTCTAGAGTCATGCACCAACATGATCAAAGTTGTTGAGAATGAAACACTATCCATTGACAATGTTGAGGAATTGGAAATACTAAAGATGGAAGATGTTGCAAAATTTGCATGTGAAACATGTGCAAAAGTATATGCATTTCTGTCAATGATGAAAGAAGTGTATTGAGATCATATTTTGAATAAAGGTCACAATACCATGCTAATCATTGAAGAATATGTGATGTACTTACATCATTATGGAGAATTTTTTTTATATATAGTCAATTCTTATCTTGGCTATGATACTTCTCTCTTCATTTGAAAAGTTGTAATGAGACTTATATCTTCCCTTTCATTTATGTGATTTTGATGAACAACAAGCGAAAATAAATTATTTTTGATATTGAAGTCATGTGTACTGCTATACTTGGAAGGTATTGCAACATGTTTTGTTTAACTCTTTATTTGTAATATTAATGACTTTCAAAATGTGTGCCATAAATAGGATGCTTTTAATTACAATGGACATATGGGTTTAGTATGCGAGGCACTCATTTTTTTCTCAAACCCATTTACAAATTCTAACTATAATCCTAATCATAATGATAATATTCATCGTAACTTTGTCTAATGTAACAATAACATTAACAGAAATACTAAACTTCAATTATACCTACCATAATAAGCATTATCTAAAAAACTAATTTTAACAGTAATTATAACCCTAATAATATTAACTACTACCTAATATCCTAAACCCTTATCTTATCTAAATCTAACAATGAGATAAACTTAAACCCACAACCTTAATCATCTTATAACTCTAACCCTAACCTTATCCCTAACCATAACCCTAACTATAACCATAACCGTTAACATAATACTACTTCTAACTAAAAAATATATAACCTAATCCTACTCTGATTATGTCACTAACCCTAACCCTAACTCTAACCCTAACCCAAACCCATACCCATACATCCTAACTATAAAAATCACCCTAACCATAACTCTAACTCTAACCCTAACTATTAAAATTACCCTAATCCTAACTCTAACCCTATCTCCAACCCTAACCCTAACCCTAACTCTAACCCTAACTTAAACCCATAACTATACATCCTAACCGTAAAAATTACCCTAACCATAACTCTAACCCTAACCCTAACCTTAAAAATCATCCTAACCCTAACCCTAATCATAACCTAATCTCTAACCCTAACCCTAACTTTAAGTCTAACCTTAATCATAACTATAAAATTCACCCTAACCCTAACCCTAATCATAACCCTATCTCTAACCCCAACACTAACAGTAACTCTAACCCTAACTCTAATCCTAACCCTAACCCATAACCATACATCCTAACCGTAAAAATCACCCTAATCCTAATACTAACCCTAACTCTAACCCTAAACCAAACCCATAACTGTACATCCTCACCATAAAAATCACCCTAACTATAACTCTGACCCTAATCTAACCCTAAAAATCATCCTAACCCTATCTTAACCCTAACCCTAACCCTAATCCTAACTCTAACTCTAACTCTAACTCTAACTCTAACTCTAACTCTAACTCTAAAGCTAACCCTAACTCTAACCGTAACCCTAACCCATAACTGTACAACCTAATCATAAAAATCACCCTAACCGTAACTCAAACCCTAACCCTAACCCTAACTCTAACTATAACTCTAATCCTAATCCTAACTCTAACCCTAACTCAAACCTATGATGAGCATCCTAACCATAAAAAATCATCCTAACTATAACTCTAACACTAACCCTAATCATAAAAATCACCCTAACCCTAATCGTAACCCTATCTCTAACACTAACACTAACCCTAACTCTAACCCTAACCCTAACTCTAAACCTAACCCTAACCCTAACCCATAACCGTACATCCTAACTGTAAAAATCACCCTAAACCTAACCCTACCCCTAACCCTAACACTAACCCTAACTCTAATCTTAACCCAAACCCATAACCATACATCCTAACCATAAAAATCACCCTAACTGTAACTCTAACCCTAATCCTAACCCTAAAAATCACACTAACTATAACCCTAACCCTAACTATAACCCTAACTCTACCCTAACCCTAACCCTCTCTTAACCCTAACCTTAACCCTAACAATAAAAATCACCCTAACCCTAACCAAAACTCATAACCATACATGCTAACCATAAAAAATCATCCTAACCCTAACCATAAAAACCACCCTAACCCTAACTGTAAAAATACCCTAATCCTAACCCTAACTCTAACCCTAATTATACATTCTAATCATAAAAAATACCATATCCCTAACCCTAACCCTAACCCTAACCCTAACTCTAATCCTAACCCAAACCCATAACCATACATCCTAACCGTAAAAATATCCCTAATCATAACTCTAACCCTAATCCTAACCATAAAAATCACCCTAACCCTAACCCTAATTGTAACCCTCTCTTCACCCTAACTCTCTCTAACCCTAACCCTAACTCTAACCTTAACCCATAACCATACAACCTAACTGTATAAATCACCTTAACCGTAACTCTAACCCTAACCCTAAAAATCACCCTAACCCTAACCCAAACTCTAACCCTAACCAAAACCCATAACCGTACATCTGAACCATAAAAATAACCCTAACCCTAACCAAAACTCATCACCCTAACCATAACCATAAAAATCACCCTAACCCTAACCCTAATTATAAAAATCACCCTAACCTTAACCCTAACCCTAACCCTAACTCTAACCCTAACTGTACATTCCAACGGTAAAAAATCACCCTAATCCTAACTCTACATTCCAACTGTAAAAATCACTCTAACCCTAACCCTAACTATACATTCCAATAATAAAAAATCTCCCTAACCCTAACTGTACATTCCAACCCTAAAATATCACCCTGACCCTAAACCTAACCCTAACCCTAACTGTACATTCCAACCATAAAAAATCACCCTAACCTTAACCCTAACCCTAACCCTAAACCTAACCCTAACCCTAACTCTAAACCTAACCCTAACCCTAACTCTAACTCTAACCCTAACCCTAACTCTAACCCTAACCATTAATCATAAAATGTCTTCCCTGTTGCGTCGCTACTGTTACTAGCTTATATATACCTATATACATATATAATAAGCCGAGAGTAATCCTTCTCAAGGCGCCTATTTTAATCATCCCTAATACACACGAAAAATAGGCACACTCGAGTAGGATTACTCTCGGCGTATTATATATATAGGTATATATAAGCTAGTTATAAACATTTATAAATATGTATAAATATTTATGAATATTTATAAATGTGCATAAATATGTATAAATGTGTAAAAAATTGTTGTATATATGTGTTTATAAATATACATAAATATATATAAATATTTATAAATATGTATAAACATGTATAAATTTGTATAAATGTATACAAACATTTATAAATTGTATAAATATTTATAAATATACATAAATATTTATAAATGTTAATAAATATATATAAATGTATATAAATATTTATTAATATTAATAAATATATATAAATATGTATAAATGTATACAAATATTTATGAATTGTATAAATATTAATAAATATTTATAAAGCGTATAAATGTGCATAAATATGTATAAATGTTTATAAATTTATATAAATGTGTACAAATATTTATAATTATTTGTGTATAAATATTTATAAATGTTAATAAATATGTTTAAATATACACAAATATATATTAATATTAATAAATATATATAAATACATTTATAAATTGCATAAATATGTATAAAGGTGTATAAATGTGCATAAATACTTATAAATATGCATTAATATGTATAATTGTTTATAAATTTATATAAATGTGTACAAATATTTATAATTATTTATAAATGTGTATAAATATTTATAAATGTGTATAAATATTTATAAATGTGTGCAAATATTTATAAATGTTTATAATATGTATAAGTATCTAAATATGAATAAATATGTATAAATTTGTAAAAATATTATATAAATGTGAATTAATGTATGTGAATGTGTATAAATATCTATAAATATATATATATAAATGTATATAGATATGTATAAATATTTTATAAATATGTATTAATGTGTATAAATGTGAAAATATTTTAATAATGTGAATTAATTTATGTAAAAGTATATATATATAATTGTGTAAAAATATTTATAATTTTTTATTAATGTATGTAAATATGTATAATTTTGTATAAATTGGTATAAATATTTATGAATAGGTATAAATGTGTATAAGTGTATAAATATATGTGTGTGTTTGTGTGTATTAATATGTATATGTATTTAAAAAAGTTTATAAATTTCTATAAATATTTATAAATATATAAAAATGTTTATAGATATGTATAAATATGTATAAATAGTTATGAATATTTATAAATGTGTATAAATATTTATAAAGAATTTAAATATGTATAAGTGTGTAAAAATTTGTATAAATATTTGTATGTGTAAAATATAGATAAATATGTATACATATTTATAAATGTATATAAATGTGAATAAGAGTTTCTAAATATATGAAAGTATGTATAAATATTTATACATGTGTATAGATATGTATAAATGTATACAAATATTTATAAATATTTATAAAAGTGTATAAATGTGCATAAATATTTATAAATGTTAATGTGTGTGTGTACAAATGTCTTGATAAATATGTATGTATGTATACAAATATGTATCTTTAAATGTACATAACTATGTATAAATGTATGCAAACATTTATAGATTGTATAAATATTTATAAATGTATATAAATGTGTATAAATATGTGTGTAAATATTTTATAAATATGTATTATGTGTATAAATATGTTATAAATGTAAATTAATTTATGTAAATGTTTATTAATATATAAAAATATTTATAAATGTATGTGTGTGTGTGTGTGTGTGAACATGTATAAATATTTATAAATATGTATAATTGAGTAAAAATATGTATAAATTGATGAACTATAATTGATTGAATGTTTGAAGATGACAAGTTGATGATCACCGAAATGTAGAAATTTAATGCAAGACATTAAATCAGTTAATGTATTGTATTATCATTGATGTCAACTTGATATACTCTGATTGGTCATATTCATATTGTGAAAGACTTCAAAGAACCAAAGAAATAAAGGTTATGTTATCAGTAATGCATAAAAGTTCAGTATACACTAAGTGACAACAAACACCGACAGACAGTGCACACCGACAGATAGAAAACCCCGAGAAGACTCATAGTGATTCCCAAGCAAGATACCCGAGCAAGCATTACTGAGCAGAACCAAAGTGATACCTGAGAAGAACTGAAAGTCACAGTGTTGCCCGACGGACAGACAAGCCTGGTGGACAGAGATGCCCGAGGACAACTGAAGTCAAGACCGAGCAAACAAGGAGTTAAATACCGACCATAACTGAAGTTCAAAAACAACAAAATATTTAGCTGGAAGGAGCTAATTATGGAGTTAATTGTTTGATTAGATTGTTTTCATCGACCAGTTAAAAGCTAGAGATAAGCTAGAGATTTAAAGCTAGTTTTATTCCAGTTGTCAAGAAGAAATCTACGAGATAAAACTAAAGAAAGCTTTAAAGAAAGAATGACGAGTTTTCACGTCAAGAACAAGAAACACAAGGACCTAGAAACTGTGAAATCCTATCTATAAAAGAGACAAGCTCATTCATAACAAACAGGGGAAGAAAAAGATGATGCTGAAGAGAATCTGATGAAGATAGAAGTCTTCATACAGACCTAATCAAAAAAGATGAAGAACAGAGCTAAATATTTTTGCAGACATCGAGCAACAGAGAAGAAACATCATTCACCAAGTAGAAACAAGTGGAGCAAAGGAACATAAGAGAAATATTGATCAGAAAGGTATTATGAGCTTATAATAGATCTAAACATTTGCAAAGTTTAGTTGTATTTATGAACAGATCATATACTATTTCAATTTAACCATTGGATCAGAAAGTCTCTTAATTGAGAAGGATCTAACCATCCTTTATATATTGAGATACATTCCAAGGAGTATCAAAAGGTTTTTCATGAAGATAGCATAGTGAATGCCACATATCAAGTGAAAAATTGTTAGTGATAAATCCTCTAACAAGGTCACACTTAACAATGTATTTGTAACCTTTAACAGGGTTGGATCTTCACCAAGCTCACTTCAAAAGAGTGAAAATTTTGGGTTATCGGTCCCAAGTGATTTTTCCCTTAACAAGGTTTCCACGTTAAAAATCTATGTGTCAAATGTGTATATGGTTCATTTCTTTAATATTTTTCTTTACACATTACTAAAAAAATATTGATCGGTAAACACTAAGTCATTTACTGTATTTTGGTAAAGACTAAGACTGTTATTCGGTAAAGCTTAAGAATAAGGATAACAGTGAACTCCAAGTAGTAGTTATTTGATAAGATTGTTTAAAGGCATACATCTTGTAGGACTGAAGATAAATAGAGGTTTTATATTTGAGATATAAAATTTTGGTTGGTTTATTGGATTAATTTTTGAGGCCACTGTTTCACCCCTCGCTCTCAGTTATTCTAAAAATTGGTATCAGAGCTTTGTGTTCTTATAAAGAAGGTTTCAAGACCTAAGCTAAAGATCACAAGATGAGTAAGAGGGATGTGCCTAAGTTGAACAAGGAAAACTTTGTATCATGGAAAAGCAAGATAAGACTCCACATATCAGGTATTGGAAATGATGTTACTCAATACTTGGATACTAAATATGTGTTTCCTACTGGACCTCACACACTTGATCAATTAAGAGAAAAGCATGAACACAATTCTATGATGATAAAACTTGCTTCCTCACTTTCTGATGTTGAATTTGGTTATGTCAAATCATGCACCACTATAAAGCAAATGTGGGACAAATTGAAGCTAGTACATGGAGGAGATGCAAATGTGCTAAGAGCTAAGGAAAAAGCCTGAGAGGAAATTTTGATGACCTAAGAATGAAAGAAGGAGAAAACATCACTCAGTATAGCTACAAAATCAAAGAGGTAGTCAATGCTATCCGAGGAGTAGGAGGTGTACTTGAAGAAGAAACAGTGGTAAGTAAAATTCTCAGAACCTTATTGCCTATTTATGCTATTAGAGTATCTTCTATACAAGAAATGAGAGTAGTATGAAATAAAAATGTGACTCTAGATAGTCTGATTGGTAGACTTATTTCATTTGAGATAAATAACTTTGACAATAATGTCTTACCATCTATTGATTCTCCATTCAAATCATTTTTGAAAATAAGTAAGTCAAGTCATAAACACACTATGAGAAATGATAGTGAAAGTGATAGTGATGACCAAGAACTTGATGAGATTGATGCACTAATGGCTAGAAGATTCCAGAGAGGCAAAGGTAGATACAAAGGTAAATTACCACTTATAGGTTTTAATTGTAAAGAGATTGGATACTTTGTTGCTAGATGTCCTTGTAGACCTTATGGAAAGACATGTTGTCAATTAGTGTCAAAACACTTAGTCATTCAGTATTTCCTGAGTGATCAATATCGCCCGAGTGATCAGTATTTCCCGAGTGATCAGTATTGTCCAAGTGACTAGCATCATCCAAGTGATCAGTATTTCCCGAGTAACTAGCATCGCCTGAGCAATTAATGTGAACCGAGTGATCATCATATTTCTCGAGTATCAATTTATCACCTGAGTAGACTTTTGGACCTGAGTGATAGTATTGGGCCGACTATGCATATATTGTTTGATATCATTATGTCTAATGGAAGCTGACTTATGAAGTCATTTGTTTTGGATAAGATATATATGTAAGATATTTTATTTATCCAAAATGTGTATGTGAACAAGTGTATATGTGAATATGAAGTGGCATATTGATTAGAAGATTGCAGAAGTATAAAAGTACAACAGAGACTCATCCATCACAATCAGGTGATTAGTTATAAATCAGAGGATCTTATTCAACAAATCAGATTTGCACAAGAAAATCATCTACTGGTTCATTCTAACATGTGGATCAGCAAAATCCTCTAACAAGGTGGACCTAAAAATCCTTTGTAAATCTCCTAACAGAGTTGCATTACTTTATTGTATTGTATAAAATCCTTTCACAAGGTGGACCTAACACCTTATTGCCCCTAATAGGGTAGGCCATCAGAAGTGGTCAATGTAAGCTCTAACAAGATAAATTTATACTGCAGTACTAAATCTTGTGGGTACCATCCCCACCCCAGTTTTACTTTCTATTTGGAAGGTTTTTGGGTAACCAAATACTGTGTCATGTGTTATGAATGATTATTTATTTTCTATGCATGCAATCAGATTAGATAATCTAATTGAGGTTAGATAAGAATAAGTTTTATTGGTTCCTAATTCACCCCCCCCCTCAGTTACATTGCATGTAATATATTTTCAACAATTGGTATCAGAGCTAAAGGTTCTCTCTACAAAAGTTTAACAACTTGCGCAAAGATCAGAGGTAATGGAAATATACAAATTGGAGAAAGCCATTGAAAATGAAAAGATAGATATACAAGTGGCCATGGATCAGATCAAGAAACTCAAAGAGTAGCTATCTCTTTCCTTGAAAAGAAGGAAAGATTTAGCAGTTCAAATGAATGACCAGAATTACATAGAAGAAAGAATTGAAGATTTTTGCAAAGACAAAAGTTCTGAAGAAGCTGATGCAACCATTGAAGACTTTCTTGTAAAGAATCTCAATCTACATGAAGAAGTTAGAAAGTTGAAAAGAGAACAAGAAATTCATTCAGTCAGATTATGTGAAGTCATAGAACACAAGAATCAGCTGAAGATGACAGAAATTTGGTAAAAGAAGATAAGAGATTGTTGAGTACAAGATTAGAAGAAAAAGAAAATAAAATCCATCATTTGTCACTCCAATAAGCAGATTTGGCAAATCAACTCAATAATACAAATTAAGAAGTTATCAACCTAAGGACAGAAAATGAAAGACTGCATAATGATCAACACTGGAAGGCAAACCAATGATAATATGATGAATTGACAATGTAGTATAGATCAATCAACAAAAATTAGACATCATGGACAGCTGGACTGGGTTATACTGAACAAGGTGAATCCTCAAAGCAAGGAGCTCAAAATAACATGAAACCTACTTGTAACCACTGTGGTAAGTTAGGGCATACATCAAATAAATGTTGGAGCAATGGAAAATCAATGTTTAATGGTAAATGCTACAGATGCAACAAGCATGGACATAGAGAAAGTGGATGCACTGAGAAACCTAAGTTTGAAGGAAAAATGTTTTAAGTGTAACAAACAAGGTCACAAATCCTCCAAGTGCAAAACTAAGAAATGGAACCCTGCTGAACAACTAGCTAAAGCAATTTTCGGTTGGGATTACAACACATGCTACAGATGTTGTCATTGTGGAGAGTATGGACACATTGGTGCAAATTGTACAAAGACTCACCTCCAAAAAAGAAATGCTACTAAGAGATGTCATGTATGTAATCAATTCGGTCATCTAAGTGAGAATTTCATGAATAGAGAAAAAGTGGGTACTAGTTTTGAGAAAGGCAAAGCAAAGGTCTCAAAAATCAGAACTCAGGTGAATCAACAATGGGTAAGGAAATCCTCTAAAATTTCAGACCAAAACAATGAAGGATCAAATGGAACCCAAGATAGTGAGTTGGGTGGATCTACCATCATAGAATAGAGATGCAAGGCGATGATAGGAACTACACATTCAAGCCATCATACATTAGTTCCAGATATGCTAGCAAGTCCAAATCTACATATTGATGCATTAGGACATATTATGGTGATAACTGAGTCAGGATCTCAGTTGCACCCGAGCTACAATAGCTTAACCGAGCTGAGTTGAGTTATATAAGAGTTGGGAAGTTAGTTTTTTTTGAGCTTCCGAGTAAGCCTGGGAGAACTACCTGAGCTATGAAAACTACTATGTACGGAGCATTTAATGAAATACTCGAATGTTTGATTAAATTCTCTGAGCGATATGGCATCCACATCCAACAACAAAGTTAAGGAAGGATCTAAGATTTTGGTGAGAAATTCTATTTGTAACCCTAACCAGAGATAAGCCTAGCTAAGTTAACTCTTTCCGAGTGGGACGGAAGAGGCATGAGACTAAATGGAGTTACTGATATGGAATTAAAGTTTGGGATTCATGTGATAGCTCACAAGATATATAGTTCCAGCAGATGAAATAGTGTACCATGTGAAGTTGTGGACTTAGCATATAAGGTGGTAAAGAACAATCTGGTATTTGACCTAACCAAGTTGCAACTCATCCAACTAAGAAAGAATATGGAAAGCATTTGGGCATCCAAGATAAATCCATGTAAGTTCAGTTCTCTTTTGGTCTACATATTCTTTTATGTTCAGAAATTCTTTCCTTCCAAGGGCACAGTAGTATGGAAGGACAGACCTAATATCCATCAGATAAATGAATTCATAGCTGAATTAGGAGATAATTTTGGGAACATCATGGATGGATATTTTGAGAACTTCAAAAATAAGATGTAGAGTAGATATAGAATACCTAAACAACTAGTTGAAGATTATAAGGATGATATTTTTTCCTTGTTGACTACGATAAGGTATACATTCAGGTAGTCAAGCCTAGGGTTGCATGGGTGAAACCTCTTGTATATGAGGTTAACATAGATGAGACCAAGAACATCATTGAGGCTCTTGTGAATGAACCTGCCAATCCCAAAGCACCTTATTTTGGTACCTATGAAGAAGAAAAAGGTAGAATATCTTTGGAAATTGAGATTCCTAAGATCTTGAAAAGAGGAAGGAAGAGTTTAGACAAGTTTGAAAAGAAATATGGCAAGACCTTCGACTCTCCTTCTATCATTGAGAGTAAAAAGGATACAGTTAAGATAGAGGATGATGAACCTGAGAAAGAAAAGGAAGAGATAGATGTAGAACCTTCTCAAAAGAAGAGGAAGGTATCCCCCAAGAAGAAAGCAAAGGCCTCTACCCCTTTAATCACCACAAGGAGATCAAGAAGGAAACTTATATTGGGTAAAGATGATGATGATGAAGAAGTTGATAGAGTTGTCTTCAAGAAACCACCACCTACACTTGAGTAGAAGATTGAAGATTTGAAAGGAGGCAGTGGTATGAGTTCTCTTAAGTCATTGAATTATGCTTCAAGGACTAAGGAGGAACATAAGAAGATTGAGGAAGTAGTTGTGGAGAAAATGGCTAAATGAAAATATGACCATTCTGAGTTGGAGAACCATATGATTGAAGATTTGTTCAAATTAGTATCTATTCCCTAGTGCAATGAAGTCAAAACTAAAAAGGACATAAGGGAACAGACATTGAGGCAAGTCATGCCTTCTATGAAGAGAAAAAGAGGTTAAAGAGGCCATGAGTAAATATGAGAACAATCATACTCCTAGATTCAGGACCTTCCAGATACTGAGAAAAAAGATAGAAGATGTAGTGCAACATGCTACAATAGTGTGGGAATCTATATTTGAATTCAAGGAAGATGATAAGGGAGAAGCATCGAGCATAGATCCTCCTATACAGACCAATGCTAAATTACCTGAGGTACAGACAATTGAAGAATCTACTACCGAGCAGATTGCAGTAGAAGTGATGGCATCCTTGGTCCAATCACCTATCCAGAACATATTATCTCCGAGCAAGGAGAATTTTACTCAATCAACATATGAACTAGTGGGAACTGAGCAATAGGCTCCACCTACTACTGGGCCAAGCATAATCAAGTCACAGAAGGACAAGGTAAATTTTTCTTCAGCCAATATTGATTCTTCAGTTAACCTTGATTAAAAAATTGGTACAGTAAAGGTCAATGACCTAATTCAATTTAATACTGAGGTACAAGATGAGGATGGAAAAGGTAAGAAAATTATTCCTTCACCTAATCCCAAGATCAAAGGTAAGGAGAAGGAAGTAAATACTAATGAGATTGATCTTGAAGAAGATATTGTGATTCCAAATTAGGATCTTTCCAACTTGTCTGTAGAGAAAATGGATGTACTTGGAGAGCTATGGAAGAAAAGAGAAATCGAAAAGAAGCTCCAAGAAGAGAAAAAGAGGAACATAGTGCTTGAAGATATAAAAGGCATATTCCAAGATGTACTACAGATTGAAGTCAATGAGAATGACTCTATTATAGACCAACTTGTTGACATAGTCCATAAGTTTAATACAGACCTAAATGGTCAAGAGAAACTACTTGAGAAAGAAGAAATAAATTTTGACAACAAGGTTCTAGAGAACATTGTAAAGAAGATTGCAATTGACCAAGTGCAGCTAACCAATGTTATTAGCACTCTAGAAACCACCATGACCAATGTAGTAGCATTATTTGTAAATTTGAGTGATACTTATAACTTTACTATGGAGATAAAGAATAAGTTAGTAAAGATTGACGCAGATCTGAAGGAAAGTGCAAAGCAGTTGGCACTTGATTTGAGCACAAGCTCAACACACTTTTTGAAGATCAAATATCTAACTGGTCTACAGGCTGAGTTACTGATAGAAGAATAAAGGACTAGAGAGTCTCTTACAGCCATCCAACGCCAACTCCTACCACACATGGATGCAATGCAGAAACAAATCACACATGCCAAGACACTCATTCATGACAATAATTTCTCAGTTGCAGAACTTATGATAGAGTTGTCAGCCGAGCTAAAGATAGAATTGCACATCATTAAAGTGTTATAGGACAATTGAGACAACACTCTATCTCAAATTTTGAAGGTACATTATGATTTCCTATCCTACTTTGCAATAACGTATGATAGAGTTGTCAACTGAGCTAAAGATAGAATTGTACATCATTAAAGTGTTATAGGACAATTGGGACAACACTCTGTCTCAAATTTTGAAGGTACATTATGATTTCCTATCAAACAATTAATAGAAGGTATGATTAATAAAATTCTTGGACCAGTGATTATTTATTGTGATATTACAAGTGTAATAAACATATCAAAGAATCTAGTCATGCATGCTAAGACAAAGTATATTGCTATCAAGTATCATTACTTAAGAGAACAAGTGCAAGAGAAAGAGGTGATATTGGAATATGTTCAATCCAAGAAATAATTAGCACACACATTCACAAATTCATTGCCTAAAAATATATTTGAGTACCTAAGAAAGAGACTAGGGGTCCGACCTTTGTCTATTGGTCACTAAGTTGACTGGGAGGCTACACTAGCCTACACATAATCAGAATATCATTCATGTTGATGCAAGCAAAAAGAGGGACTGCAAAGATTTATCAGTACACAGAAAGGTACTTATTTGCACCGAACACCAAAGATATCATATTGTTGGTGAAAAGGAAATTCAAGGAATATATTAAATAAAGAGAAAAGACTTTGGCATTGTTGTGTTGGTCTTCCTCATCCTTTAATCCATTCTTGAGTCGGACGTAAGAGGGCACATGAATATGCTTTTAGAGTGTGAGTATCAAGGAAATATATTTCAAAGAACTTTTCAGTGGTGAAACAAATCTATGGACCACCAACAATCATTATCTAGAACTTCAATTGCAAACCTGAGTGGTATATATTGAGGCAACCTAATCAGAGGTGGCATAGGTCTCATAAACTCTAAAAATACTTCCTCAACAAGGGGTTCTCTTGACCATTCGTCGGTAATGAAGATATCATATCTCACAGAAAAATTTGGTTTTTTAGAAAGTAGTACAATGTATAAAACAGTTGTTTCAAATCAAGCCCCCTCAAAGCCCTTATTATCATAGCTAACTTCTACCTTCATTCCCAAATGAACATCCATCTATATTCAAATTGTATGATTATAAAAAATTAGAACCATTTTAATATATAAATTTAAAGATATATCTAAAGAATTTAAATCTTAATGAAAATGAAAATGGCCGCATTGCCCTCCATTTTTAAATCTAGATTTAAATATTAAAACTAAATTTAAATATTAA
>MU226576.1:602272-625314 GCA_018584345.1 Thuja plicata | reverse complement strand
TGAAAAATGGCAGCATTGCCCTCCATTTTTAAATCTTAATTTAAATATTAAAACTAAATTTAAACATTAAAAAATGATCAAATACAATATATCTAAAGAATTTAAATCTTAATGAAAATGAAAATGGCGGCATTGCCCTCCATTTTAAATCTAAATCTTAATATTAAAACTAAATTTAAATATTAAAAAATATCAAATACACTATAACTAAAGAATTTAAATCTTAATGAAAATGAAAAATGTCAGCATTGCCATTTTTACATCTTAATTTAAATATTAAAACTAAATTTAAACATTAAAAAATGATCAAATACTATATATCTAAAGAATTTAAATCTTAATAAAAATAAAAATGGCGGCATTGTCCTCCATTTTTAAATGTAAATTTAAATATTAAAACTAAATTTAAATTTTAAAAAATGATCAAATACGCTATATCTAAAGAATTTAAATCTTAATGAAAATCTCAAATGGCAACATTGCCCTCCATTTTTAAATCTAAATTTAAATATTAAAACTAAATTTAAACATTAAAAAATGATCAAATATTATATATCTAAAAGAATTTAAATCTTAATAAAAATGAAAATGATAGTATTGCCCTCCATTTTTAAATCTAAATTTAAATATTAAAACTAAATTTAAACATTAAAAAATGATCAAATACTTTATATGTAAAGAATTTAAATCTTAATGAAAATGAAAATGATAGCATTGCCTTCCATTTTTAAATCTTAATTTAAATATTGAAACTAAATTTAAACATTAAAAAATGATCAAATACTATATATCTAAAGAATTTAAATTTTAATGAAAATAAAAATGGTAGCATTGCCCTTCATTTTTAAATGTAAATTGAAATATTAAAATTAAATTTAAACATTAAAAAAAGATCAAATAGTGTATATCTAAATAATCAATAATCTAAATAAACAATCTAAAAAAGAATCATCTAAAACTAAAACAATATGGCCCTCCATATTTAAAATTATATGTAAATATTAAAAGTAAATATTAAATGAAATAATGATTAAACAAATAAATAAATTAATATTCCAATTTAATAAACTTAAAATAAAAATGGCGACATTGCCCTCTATTTTTAAATCTAAATTTAAATATTAAAAAAAATCAAATTTTCTATATTTAAATATTAAAAATGATCAAATAGTGTATATCTAAATAATCAAAATTAAAATTAATAATCTAAACAATCTAAAACTAAAACAATATGGCCCTCCATATTTAAAATTAAATGTAAATATTAAAAGAAATAATGATTAAACAAATAATTAAATTAATTATCTAATTTAATAATTTAACATGGTAACATACTTAAATCTAAATCTAAATCCAAATGTATATCTAAATGTATATTTAATTCTATATCTAATTTATAGATTTTAATCATGATATTTGATTATTAGATATATAATTAAATCTATATCTATATCTATATTTATATTTCAACTAAAACTAATTTTATATCTAATTCCAGTCATATGCTTTAAAAATCTAATTCTAAAACTAAAACTAAATAAAATCTAAAACTAAAACTATATAAAATAATTAAATTATTAAATTGAAAACCAAATTCACCTATGGTCTGAATTATATCACACGTGTAGCCTTAACCGGAACCTTCCATTCTACAGATAGTGAAGCTTTATGGATTTCATCCCCACTGTAGTTTTTACCTTCTAACAGGGGTTTTATGCGTTACCAATTCTTGTGTTATGTGTACTTGAATTTCATGAATGTTTCTAGAAATGATTACATGCAATTACATTTATATTTTGATATTACATGCATAAGGTAGAAAAGCAATATGGTTGTTAATGCAAGTAAATATTACTAAAGGATAATTGATAAAAGATTTAAGGGTACTGATTCACCCCTCCCCTCTTAGTACACACCATTCCATTATTCCAACAATTGGTATCAGAGCTAGATGTCTTATTTGGAAAAGTTTAAATCACTTAAGAGAAAAGATCATACAATGGAAAGGTATAAGCTTGATAAGAATATTGAAAATTAGAAGTTGGAGATGCAGATTTTCTTTGAGCAGTACAAAAAAGCAAGAATCAAGATGAGAGAGCTATTGGATGAAAGAAAAGTAATGGCATCTCGCTACAATGAAACATACTATCATGAAGAAGAGATACCTGATTTATTTGATTCGTTAGGATCTGCATCTGGTAATACATCTGACACATCATAAGGAAGCATTACAAGTATGAATGAAATCAATCAACATTTGACTGAAAAAGTAAAAGTACTACAAATCAGTCAAGAGACACAGATGGTAAGAAAGATTGATGTTATGAATAATGCTAGACAAGTTGAACACGAAAGATCATTAGCTATTGATGACAGGAGGAAGATCACTGAAAATCTGCAAGAGAAAGAATCAGAAATACAGAGACTAACTAAACATCACATTGAGATCACCAATCAAATAGTTCTTATGAGTCATGAAGCCAACCGAGTGAACATAGAACTCAATGGGAAATTGGAAGTTATTGGTGAACTAAGAGAAGAAAATGAGAAACTAAAGCATGAAGCAAGGTTCAACAACAACATAATGATATGATCAAGAAAGCTGAAGAAAGTACAAAGAGAATGGATGATTTTTTGAATGGACGAAGAAGACTCAACAACAATATTGGTTTAGGGTATAGCGAGCATGGAGAATCATCAAACCAATTTGATCAAAAAAATGTCTACACAAATCCAAGAGCAAAGAAGCAGTCATTCAATCACTGTAGAAAACCAAGCCACACATCAAATGTTTGCAGGAGCAAAGTTAAAGGTATTCCTAAATCTACTTCTACATTCATAAGTAATTTTTATAACTATAACAACCATGGACATAAAGCACATGAATGTAGATCTAAGGTAAAACAACCAAAGAAGGAATCCTACATGGAAAACTATTGTTGTACTTGTAAAATTCATGGGCACACATCTCATGAATGCAGAAAGAAGAAAAAGAAGGCATGGAAACCAAAAGAACAAGAAAATGCTTATCAACCAAGAAGAGTCGGTAACTCATATGTTTGGGATTACAACACATGGGTAAACTACACAACATGTGGTAGATATAGACACATAGCTACAAATTGCATAAGGAAATGGGTACGAAGATCAAGGAACTGGACTAACTCTAGAATGGCATGCTTACAATGTCATAAGGTCAGTCATCTAAGATAAGACTACGGAGACCGAGTGACAAAGTCAAGTACTTTTGCAAATGGAAACACCATTGAAGATATTAGGAGAATGAGAAATCAAATGTGGAGGAGAGCTTCAAACAATTATAATGTTGGACTAAGCAATACAGTTGGTAACACCTCATCCAATGGATTAGGCTATTCCACCACCCCCACCTAAGCAATTACAAGTATGGAACTACACTAAACAGAGCTATATTTTAAATCAGTTCCAATATCCATTGATAATATGCCAAATTAGCATCAATGGAGATGATCTATGGTATTACTTGTTATGATTTTGTGAATCCAATCTCGTCGGTCCATACATACCGACCATCATCGGTGTACATATGAAAAACAACCAAGTTGTTAATGTAAATCGAGCATCATCAGTAATCACATGAAAGACAATCAAGTCTTCGCTACATACCAAGAATCATCCGTGAACATGTGAAAAGTACAACTAAGTTGAACTTACCCCAAACATTGCACACTCACTGAGGATGAAGACTTTGGTATGTTATCCGAGCATTTTTGTTTCTTCAACTGAGTGGTAGCTAAAGCATTTAATGTACCACTTAGGTTTATTTCTATAAATAGGGTAACAAAGAGCTCATTCATTCACCAAGCGATAAAGAGAAAAAGTAGAGCAGAGGAAAGCGAAGAAGAGCGACAAGTCTGCAGATTGATTCACAATAGATTCAAAGGCTACTCTGATAGATTTCAAACCATCCACATCGAAGATCCAGTAAGTAAAAAGACTCACTGAGCTCACAGTTCATTTTTGGAGAAAGCCCTAATTTCACAAAAAAATGGCAACCACATCACGAGTCTCAATGATCAAGAACACAAAGGATAAAAAGATCAACGTGATCAAGAATACAACATGTGAAGAACCTAATTATAATTTTTTCCAAGAGGTTGCTTCACAACCCAGTGACCAAGGAGCGTTCTCAGGCATCCCTCCTAGGGTTTTTCTAATTGAAGATATCCGCACATATATCCACTGCAAGGTTGCAGAGATTGGAGATCTTGAGATTGATGAAGCTTACAAGAAGCTATGCACAAATGGAAACCTTAAAGATGAAAACAAGAACATTGAGGTGAAAGGGTTAACCAATGCCCTACTATTCCTGAGAGAATTCAAAACTGAGTGGATTCACATAGTACTCAGTTGAGTACATGATAGAAAAATATGCTTGGATGAACCAAAACCGATCACAAAGGATGTGATTCATGCTGTAACTGGTTATCCAATAACCGACAAAGCTAAAGCCCTAGAAAATCCTTCATGCCCTGACATTGAAAAGTTAACTGGTGCAGTATGGGACGAAAGAGGTTTGAAATTTAATTCAATCACCAACCTAGAGATGAAGTTTGGTGCATGTGTGATTGGGTACAAGGTATTCTAAGCTAGCAGATTGAACAACATAGCATGTGGAGTTGTTGACACTACTTATAAGATTGTAAAGAAGGGACTACAACTGGACTTATCTGAGTTGCTACTGAAGCAACTAGAGGAGAATATGAGGACAATTAGGTCAGCGAGATCTAATTCATGTAATTTTGGTTCACTCCTTATGTGTACATTCTTCTACTTTTATAATTTCTTCCCCTCTGTCGGCAATGTCACTTGGGACACTACCCGACCAATAAATGCACAAATTAGTGAATATATTATGACTAGGGGATAAATTCACATCTGTAATAGATGCATACTTCACTACTTTCAAAGATAGAATACAGAAGAGAATGAGAATACCTGCACAACTGGTGGAACAATACAAAGATGACATTTGTTTCATAGTGGATACCAACACCACTCTAATCAAACCATTTGTACCGAGAATAGAATGGTTTCCACCATTGGATTGTGAGATCAACATTGATCAGGCTACAAAGGCTATTGAGGCCTTACTGAATGAACCAGTGGACAAATCATTGAGTAGATTTGGCACTTATGAGGAAGCTAAGTCTAGAATAAAGGCTAGCTTAGTAGTAAAGAAAATTGACAGGAAGAAAACTAAGATGGTGAAAACACTTGAAAAGAAGTTGTCGGTAAACAATGAAGAATCAAAACAACAAGATGACATCAAGGGATAGTCACCCATCGATGAAGATAAAGAGATAACTGACTCCGAGTCCACTGAATCTGATGCACTCCTAGCCAAGAAAGCAAAGGTTGCAAATGTAACAGTTGCATCAAGAATAAGGAGCAAAACTACAAAAGAGGCAGACTCACCACTGGTAAAGAAATGTGTTGTAAGAACCTATCAAAAAAAAAAGCCTCAAACCGAGAAACATGCACCGAGGCAAAGAAGGAAATATATTAGAGGCAAAGAGGACAAGGATGACACTAAATAGGATGAGAGTGAACAAGGACTCCAACTTGTAAAGAATAAAATTCCTAAAACAATTGATGAAGTTGCAACATCAATCATCAAAACAGGGAGTGTATCACATCGCAAGATTAGACAATGCCTAACCTTGTCTCCCGAAGATCAGAATAAGATTGAAGAAGCTATAATTAAGGCAATGGTTGCATACAAGTATGTACCAATATAATTCAACAAGAAAATGCCACAAGAGCTTAATGATAGAATATCAACAAGATGGACATATGCCTTGCAGATAGAGAAACAAATAAGGGAAAGATCCCTAGTTACAATCATGCCACCCAAGTCAAAAGTTGAAGAAATTGATAAAATGATGAAGAAGCATGCAAAGAAATTTGCAGCTAAGATGAGTGCTTACAAAGTAATAGAGGGCAGGTTAATAGAGCTTGACAAAGAAAGCAATGAGATTTGGAATGAAATATTCAATGCCCCCAAGCAGTTACTGGCTCTTACCGAGACACCTTACTATGAAGAGAACGAGGCCACACCGAGCCCAGGACACATTTTCATCAATGCTACCGAGGATGTCACTCCAGTAGAATTGAAAATAGAGGCAACTAAAGCCATGGATGATGTACCTCAAATACTACAATCATTAGGGGAAACAATAGAAATCACAATCAAAGATATAACTCTTATTGATTCTGATGACAATCCCAAGAAATATGAAGATGTAAGTGTTGTCACCGAGCAACCAAAGGAAAAGGAAACAACGGATGTTGCACAGGCAAGTATACCAGGTCACATGCCATTATTGATACAAGCTATCAATATCATATCTGAAGAAAAGGAAAAGACACCTGAGCCTGATGCAAACATACCAGAGGATAAAGATGAACAAGATGGGAAGCAGGAAGATACAAATGAGGAGCAAAAAGATGCAAGTGGAGAGGATAAATAGAGTGATGCCAAGGAAATCGAAGAAGACAAGGCTACAGATATAGAAAAGGTTGATGTAGAAACATCTACTAGCAACCAACAGGTCAATACCGAGAAGCATACAAAAGGCACCACACCTCCCACATAATCATCAAAGCAAGAAAAAGAGCATGAACTAGATATAGTTATACATACCCCTGCTTCCACCACCATAACGAAGAAGAAGAAGAAGAGTAAAAATCTGGTCACACTTGAAGAAATTATTCATATACCCAACTGTGATCCAAGGACACTGGATCTTGAGCCCCTGACCAAATATGGAGAACTCTGCAAAAGAAAGGCAATGCAAGACAAGCTCAAGAAGGAGCACAAAAATTCACAACTCCTAAATATTACAAGAAATATTATTGTAGATAGTACCTGACACTCAAATTGATCAAAATGCACCAATACTTGATCAATTAGCAGTTCTCACTGAGACCATTACATCAAAAAATATGGAAGCTAACAAGGTGATTGAAGAACGTGCAAAAGAAAAGTGTCAATACAAGTGGAATGAGAAAATCAACCAAGAAGTGGTAGAGAACAAGGTAAAAAATTTTGAACTGGTAAATTCATTGGAACTTCTAATTTCAGAAGCGGTTACCTTAGTTTAAAATTTATGCACAATAGATCATTTCACTACCGAGCATAGTGAAAAGATAGCAAAGTTAGATGAAGATCTTAAGGCTAGTGCACCGAGTCTCACAACTGAAGAAAATGCATTATAAGAAAATTGTAGAATCAAAACGATTGAGACTAGAGTTACAAAAGACTGAAAGAAAAATCAGAGATGAGGTAACCAAGTTCCAAGCTATGTTACTTCTAAATCTCACATTGTTGTTGCACCACATGACTTTGGCAAAAGCATTGATTTCCACCCTGGAAATGTCAGTAACCTAAAGCACATATGACATGCACGCTAGAATCACTTTGGCATACATGACCCTCGAGGACCTCAAGGAGCAACGGGAGAAACAAGTGGAAGATATTCAAACATCCCATATACACATCTTTGACAAGCTGTAAGTACTACACCTTTGTCATTATTTTTAAAATAAGGGGGAAAAGATATGTATAAGGGGGATATATATGTATAAGGGGGAAAATGTATATACCTTACAAAGGAACACATGTACATACATTATATCAAGGCATGCACATAGGGGGATTCATTGACAAAGTAAACACTTGGTGTATATACTGAACATCTCAATTTGCACATATCAGTTTTTGATACTAATGCCAAAGGGGGAGATTGATGGTCATAAGTTTATCATTAGTATACAATGAAACATTTTTTAAACTATCACTAACATGATCACCGAGTGACAGCACAAAGGTCACTGAAATAGACAAGTATAGTGATTAATGAAATTAGTGAACACCGAGAGCACTATCACCGACAGACAGTTTATAGAGTAAACCGAGAGCACAGTTCACAGAGTAACCCGACAGATAGTTTACAGAGTAAACCAAGAGCATAGTTCACAGAGTAACCTGACAGTCAGTCTATAGAGTAACTCGAGAGCAGTATGTCTACAGAGACATCACTAAGCACTAGTCTGCCGAGAGACAATTTTATTCCCGAGAAAAGTGGATCTGAGATACACGTTAGATAAAGAACTTCAATTTTATAATTAGCTTTATGCTTAGCTGCAAAACCATTTCTTGAGGATCAAGTAAAGCATATGAAATTGTTTTAATCAGTTTAACTGATTGTAAACATACAAACTAGGAGATCAAGGTCAAGTTGTAAACCTTTGATCATAGAGTTTTTATTGTAAAGCAAGAAACCTAAATAGGTCAAAATATTTGTATATAATAAATTTATAATCAATCAGAACATGATGATTCTAGCCACAACAGACATCTATGGATTAGACAGAGAGTTTCATGCACAAGGATAAAAAAGGATGAATTTAGTTATGAAGAACAAGATTCAAGGCTATCGAGCAGAGCAGAGGTATTAATCAATCACTACAGGTGATACATATATCTTGTGAACTTAAAGGATTTGTATTCAGTAATTCAAGATTTCATACTATCAGGTCAACAAGTATTTTTTACTACTCTCCAACAATTGTAGCAAATAGAAGAAATACTTTAAGATGTGGACCTAACATTCTTATTGTAAATCTCTTAACCGAGTGCACACTTAATAGTGTTGTTAAAATATCTTAACAGAGTAGACCTAACCAGTCTAAAATGTTACTCCTAACAGGGTAAGATCATCAGAAGTGATCACACTTGTAGCCTTAACCGGAACCTTCCATTCTGCAGATAGTGAAGCTTTGTGGGTTTCATCCCCACCACAATTTTTACCTTCTAATAGGGGTTTTCTGCGTTACCAATTCTTGTGTTATGTGTACTTGAATTTCATGAATGTTTCTATGAATGATTACATGCAATTACATTTATGTTTTGATATTACATGCATAAGGTAGAAAAGCAATATGGTTGGTAATGCAAGTAAAGATTACTAAAGGATAATTGATAAAAGATTTAAGGGTATTGATTCACCCCTCCCCTCTCAGGGCACACCATTCCATTATTAAAACACTAAAAACACAGAGAGAAATCTGAAAACCATAGCAATTTTATTTTTATTTTTTTAATTTTTTTAAAATTTTTAAAATTTTATTTTCTATCGACTCTTACATACCCAAATATAGATTCACCAGTACAATCTAGAATGTTGACATTAATCTCTTCCCAATATTTGTCATCTTGCAAAACATCAGACACGCTTTCCTTACTTCTAGGAAACCCCTATGTTATTCTTCCCATTCTTCCATGGATCTCATGTTCTTCCTTTCTTCAATTCAGTGCCCTAATTCTTCTTCATGCTTCTTTCAATGACCTCATTGGTCACCATTAATGACTTCCCTCATGTATCTAGCTAGCCAGTCATTTGTACATCCATAGGTCAAGCAATAAAGATTTCTACAGAGCATCACAGATCATCGGCTTGCCAAAACATACATGTATTCCTTCATAGACCCACAACACCAAACTATATTCTTTCATACATTGGTGAGAGATATCACAATCTAGGTGATTGGAAACCAAATCTCCTTGATGTCCCCAATTACTTGACTGATATCCATCGTTGTTATATGAAGTCGTATCCCTTCAAGATGCAAGGCAAACCAAAATTGGTTCCAGCTCTAATATGTACACTATTGATGTAGGGATGCTCTTTCTACCCAAGATGCTCCTACATCAGGCACCTAAGGTAGAAAGGGAGTGGCCTCATCACTTAGGAATGTGAAAGCCAAAGTGACTCACCTCAGCCTCTAACAACCATGTTGTATCCCCAATTGGTCTACTGAGCCATTTGACCATATATTTGTAATATTGGTGATTCCTAGAGCTTTTACTCACCCAACTGTCCAAGATTGATTCAATTTTCTCCTTTTCTGAAACTGATACTGGAGTACTTAATCATGTTCCTATAGGCCTTTCTTGATTCTCATCTTCTTGATACTCTATTAAATCAGTAATGTTGAATATTAGTGAGATATTCAAATTACCCAACAAGTCAATCTCATATGCATTTCCAGAATCATGTTTACGGATAATTTTTCATGGCCTGAGCTTTCTCATTTTTTAGTTTTTTATAAGTCCCAATTGGAAATCTTTATTTTTGTAGATGCAACGTTACTTCATCTCTGACCTGAAACTCTTTGTCTCCTTTTTTGGTCAGCCACGACTTTGTATTGAGAATTCACCCTTTCAATATGTTTCTTCACTGCTTCATGTACATCCTTCATGTGTTGGGTGAAATCTTTAGCTTTTGCACTCCTTTTGTCCTCGTCGTCTATTGTGCTTAGTTCTAAAACATTCCTTGGGCTGCTACCATAGAAAATTTAGAATGGTGTTTTGCCTATACTTATGTTCACTGAGTTGATGTATGTAAATTCTTCTTGAGGCAACACTAAATCCAATCCCTTTGGCTTGTCCTCAACTAAGCACCTTAGAAAATTGCCCAAACTTCTATTCACTACCTCCATTTGTCCATCATTTTGTGGATAGTAAGCTGAGAAAAATTTTAAATCTATTTTTTAGATTCTTCCATAGGGTTCTCCAGAAGTGCCTAAGAAATTTTGTGTCCCTATCAGATACTATACACTTTCATAATCCATGTAACCTCTCCACATCCCTGAAGAATATTTCTGCTATGTGAACAACATCATTGGTTTTCTTACACATAATGAAATGTGTCATTTTTGAACACTTGTCCACTACCAAAAATATGGAGTCATATCCCCTCTATGTCCTTGGTAATCCAAGAACAAAATCCATGCTAATGTTGTCCCATGGGCTCTTAGGAATAGGTAAAGGCTGATACAATCCAGTGCTCTAACTGGTCCCCTCAACCACTTGACAAACCCTATAACCTTGTATAAATATTTTCACATCTCCTTCTAGTTGAGGTCAATAATAAATTTCATCCACAAATGTGTAACAACCACCCTTAGTTTATACTAAAGTTGATACTAATTTTTTTTATTACTTAACATTAATCCTCAACGCAATCAACCAATCAACTTCCTTTTAATTAAGTAGTGGTGATATTTAAATGCTTTCATTCACTATAGTGGTGACAACTCAATATCATCTTATATGATTACAATTGATAGTGTATAGCTTTCATGATTAGGTTCCTCCCTAGACCCAGACCTAAGCCTCGAGGGTTGACTTCTGATGACCCTGCCTACGTATCCTCTCGTGGGAAATCAGAGGCTTCATAGTTCGCACTTAGAGGGATCTCACTCTCTCCTCTTGACAAGATCTCTGATCTCTTTAATCCCATCTATTAGTTAAGGTATTTTATGAACTTGGTCCAATCCCATAGAATAAATTGATTACCATTAGGTGATAGGTCCATACCCATCATTATCAATAATCAATTTACCAATTTCATGCATATACAAGAGGGTCATATCAAAAAGCAAACACAGTGATTATCTTGAGCATACGTCTCATATACAATAGACTAGCTCATACACATCATAAGTACACAAGCTAACTAGCTTTCCATACATCACAATCATAGAAAGTAGCTCTGACATACATCAAAATAACACTAGTGACTAACTCATAAATGAATCACAAGACAATAGTTATGGGCTCATATAAGCATCATGAATAGCATAATAACTGGCTCTTGTAGGCATCACAAAGAATATGATAACTAGCTCATAATCAATGGCTAACCATCCCTTGTCCATAGTGCATCATCAAGAAAAGGTATATTGGTGTATTGCACTCTACACCGTGTGTCCCATTCCTTTCCTTGGTCTTTTGGAATATCGGATACTTGGGAAGAGAATTTTGTGCATCCGATACTACACCAAGGGTCCGTCCTCAACCCAATTATATCAAGTATACAATTTCCAATTTAAAACTATGCTCAAAATCATACTATAAAGTTGGTCCAATTATCACCTACCTATACATCATTAGAAATTCTCTTCTCTGTAGTCAATCGCACAACTAAGAAACAAAGGTACATCCATCATCGGCATGCCATCGACCAAATGCTCTTGGCAGAAATTGTCTCGCTTTTTATACGGTACAACTAGCAGTCGCGCAGCATCATATGCTCTGTGACTACTATCAATCTTGAGCATGGATAAGCTTATCTCTGGAATGGCCATAGGATTTCCATCAATGATCACCTCAAATGGAGAAAGGTAGCCTACACAATGAGGTATACAACCTATACCTATGACCTCCTAGGGCCCTTACTCACCTCTGTAGTCGTAAATGTCATCTCTTGTACCATGCTTAGCATTATAATAGGAAGAGAGGTTCTTAATTTAGAATAAATAGATCACAATTCATCGGTCTAGGAATACATACTTAAATTATTATAAGGATGGGTTAAAATTCTCAGACACCTAACAATTACATAGAACCAACACATTTCAACACTTAACATTAAGTGGATATTAACTACAAGGTAGTCATCCAAAATTATTTATTGCCTTCCTATTCAAAGCACATTATGTATTACATATAACTTATTAGATTATCTTAACTCTTTTATAACCATTATTACCCATTTTAGCATCAACTAAAGCCTATTATTAAGGAGAGGTTAATCAAGAAATAATCCTCATTCATAGGGCTCCGCCCCTAAACCCTCCCTTGTGGACTTGAGATCAAAAGGGTATCCTTCAGCCATGTGCCGCCTACATTCCTGCTTCCAAATGGGTCAAAGTTACACAAAGTTTTCTTCACAAGATTTCTCAAAGAACACCTACTAATAGGTTTCTATATCCAATATTTTATTAATGTTCCTTTCAAAGTAATGATGCTCAGTAGTAGTTAGGGAATCGTAAGTAAGTTCACAATCTGACTCCCATACTATAACACTTCCCTTAATCATGTACATGTCTTAAATCAAATTGTACCTAGTATTATTCATAAACTAGCTCGAGTCTCTCAACGTACACAACATGAAATTACCTCAATTTACACAAACACATGGGAAAGAATTTCCATTTGACACTCATATAATAGGTTCAATATGGAGGGTATTTTACTTGAGGGATCAATCCATATCTAGTAGTGATCAAAATTCATGTTTCTCTAATTACCAAACAGCATTCCAGATTTATATAGCATGCCTTGTCATTCTATCAAGCAAGAAGAATTCATTATGCCTTTTGCTACTACAATGACATTTTCTAGTGGCCGCTCTATTACATACACCTTCATTTCTTCTAAATATTTATGAGTATCTAAAGCCTCATTGATTCATAGCCTAAGAAAGATGGGTATAAATATTGGGCATTGGTATTATTTCTAGAATAATAGCATTAGAACTCCTTAATGCAGATGAAAAGAAGTATGATAGAAGTTTCTCCCAAGTGATTGCGGAGGACTGTCTTGCGGTCTCTTCCTAGGTTGTTTTGATTACTGCTGATAGGAGTGTGGAGAGTATTGTTGTTCCTCTGAATGTTGGGATCTTGGTTGGATCTTCTGCTCCCAATAGTGATGCACTAGTTGCGTCTTAGGATGGTGATGTCTGCGATAGGGATTTTAATGGAGATTGTGTTGTAACTGTTGAAAGACATATTGTTGGCCTTGTCTCTCTGGTTTTCGTTGGCCCTATCTCTAGTTCTTCTGTGAGTGGTGTTGGTATTCCCTCTTCGGGTTTTGGGAGTCCAGTGTCAAATTCTTTGGCTTGGAAGGATGTGGCTGCTAAGGTAGAGGAGGGATGGATTATAGTATAAATCTAAGACGTCTATGCCCTCCTTTGAAATGACCCTTCATCCCCACAAAGGTATGGCTAAAGGTAAATCTTAATTTGTGGGTATTGGGGTTGGGGTTTCCTCCATCCTTTGGGATTTTTCTTTGTTCTGGGCAGCAACTTATTTTTTTTGTGCACCATTTGTTTCAAGTTGTGGGGGCCTAGTGGTAAAACCCTCGTCTTGGTCTTGCACCATTCCTTGTTGAGGGCTTCATGGATATCTTTTATGACCCTTTTGTAAAGGGTTCCAAGTCCCTTCAAAACCTGATTTTTACTCAATCAAAAACATTTCAATTGATGTCAATCCTTATAGAAACTCTTCACAACAACTCTTCCTAACTCCATATATCAAATCAACCCTTTTGGTTCATAACTCACCACGGATAATCAACATGATATAATAATATCAACGCAATATAATAATATCATTAGTTAATCTACAATCGTCTTTTCATAGGAAATGGTTATTTGTAGTTCACCCTTAAGTAGCAAGAAAGATCATAGTCATTTCCTATAGCCATGTGTGTTCCCATATTGGTGATAGGTTAACAAGTCTTATGTATATAATAACACCTTGATATCGCTTAACTTGTACCATGAAGATTCATATTATGATTCATTAAAAAATATATCATGTAATACCATTATGTCTACTCTAAACCTATATCTTAAGGGCACTAAATTCAAAAGGTTTACTCATGAACACCCCACTTGTTTAATTAGTTGATTCATTTTCACCTTATGTGGCATAAACTCTCAAGTCTCACCGTACAACATGTAATAATAGGTTTCTTCCACATGTAGTTTATATTTTCATATTTAGGACTTCTCATATAATGTTAGACATAATCAAATGACAAGACTCACCATATCATACAAAACTTCAATGCTCACACTACCAAACTAAGAAGTACTAAACAAGATTACTACCCTCTTAACAATGATAATCTATTTATCAATATGTAACAAACAATATTTTACTCACCTGTTGTTAAAATACATGTAGCTTTTAGAAGTGGCAACCTAGGATAGTCATATGTCAGTCATATGTCTTTTAGCACTGGTAATATAATAACATTTTTATTTGCTCCCAAGTAGAGGAAAACTCTACTTTTCTTATAACATAAAATGTGGTCACATATCTTATAAGTGATACTTATAATAATACAACATGGTATCGTTCCACTATTAACACCCCCAAATAGAAAAAAAAGAGATTCTCATCCAATATCCTAATAAAATTATATAGAACTATAATTCTACAAATCGATTAAAAATGTCAAAATATATTGAAGGGCACCAAATGCCTATTGTGCAAGCATTTATTGCATTGCCTAAAGATGTTGGAAACATGGAATATATTTCTAGCTAAAAGTGCCATCTTAAATGCATATAAATATTAGTCATACTAGTGAACAAGATGGGTTGGATATTATCACAGTCCCTATAGTAAAATGGGCCTATAGTACAATGTTCATGCAACAATCTTCGAACACATGTACGCAAAATTTGGAAGCATTGATTGGGCATGAGAAATACACAGTATAATATGAAAAGGGAAATGTGGTCTCACGACTTCCATGATTGCAGAATGAGCACAAAAGTGGATTTCTGAAAAGGATTTGTAAGATTTCCAATTGACGTAGTTCCCCCCCCCCTTGAAGCCCTTCTATAAACTCCAACTATCTTCTCAACAACTCCCCTCCTTGGGCAAGCCATAGAAAAATACCTCCAGTCAAATCAATCAATGCAAGCATGGAGGCCCATACCATACTTAATGGTGCCCATACCTCTTTCCGTCTTCTCCCTCTCTGTCTGCACTCTCCTATTTTCTTCTTTCTCAACCTTCACTTTTCAATCCAAGAGGAGGTTCGCCATGCTTATTTAATGCATGACCATGCCCTACTAGCTTTGAGACTACTCTTACCATACACACACCATTCCTATTAATTGTGTTTGTCCTCTTTTATTCCCTTTCATGTTTGACAACCATTATTTTATTTTAAGCTTGTCCTCACCAATGATGTTCAGCTTGGCTATCGCAGATAGGGATTTGACATCCTCCCCCCCCCCCCTAGAATAAGTCATCCTCAGCTTACTAGAACTTTTCTTCTATTAATTCCTTGATATTCTAGGTTAGTAGCAAGCTAATTGTTGTGAATTCCTTCAACTTGCTACATTCAAATGGCTCAATTTTCATTAGTTTTACCAATTTGAAGAAAATTTCCAAGATTTACAAGAAAGCATACCAAAATTTACTCTCAGGTGAGCCTGTTTGCTTAATACCATCCTCTATTTTTAGTTTATGGGTTGATTTTATGAAGAAATTTTAAAATGATACCATTGTGTACACATATTTAGATGTTAATTTGTGCAAGGTGCCAAGTATGAATGATAAAAGATATCATACATTTTTCCAAAGGGCTCTACTGGACTTAGTCAAGTCACTCACTAAGTGGGTTGAGTTCACATATCCTAGTGTCCCAACATTAGCCTAGTTTTAACTTTAAGCATGTATATTTAATCATTATAGAAGACTATCACAGATCTATGTGTTCCTTATAGGGTATTATTCATACAAGTCCATGTTGAGCCAAGTACAATACAATCTTATTTCCAAACTCGTAGTGTATTATTTACAAAGGCAATGAATGTAGGGGATGCATAATGGTCTCTACTAAACTAGTATTCCTCTTAAACACTTTGTCACTACTGCTAAGCATTTCCTCTTGCTCATTCAAACTTATAATTACATAATCAAGTACTAAGGTATTTATAAATTATCCATCAAGGGTGCTACCAAATCTATCTTTACAATTTATGTTCTTATCATAGTATATTTGTTCGTATCTTTAAATATACCATGATAGCTACCACTCATGACAAGGTTTCAAATTACATGTAAAACTCGGTCATCAAAATAATAATAATTTAATGTCACAACTTTCCACCACACACTCTATTATACATTTAAGTTATTTGTATCAAATTCTCTTTGACACCCTCCTCCGGATGTCTTAGGACTAACCAACCATTCTCATGGGCTTAAAATCCATTTAAGAAATTCTAAGAAACTACATTCATACCAAGAGTTCAAATTAGTTAGGATCATAATTTAGAAGTACAAGACTATATCCTTAACCTAGATTCAAGTGGGCTTCATAGGTCTCTAATGTTTGAACCCGGTTGCTCTAATACCGATGTAACAACCACCCTTATTTGCTATTAAAGTTTATAGTAATTATTTTTTTTACTTAACACCAATCCTTAACTCAATCAACCAATCAACTTCCTTTTAATTTAGTACTGGTGATATTTAATCTCTTCATTCACCATGGTGGTGACAACTCAATATGTATTTTTAGTCTATTAAGGTAGAAGGTTACATATGTATTTAGCTTGATGTACATTATTGTGCTTTTCATTTACAATCCTTGTCAAATAAAAATCAAGTACCAGTATTACCCAACATGATTCCTTTTATTAAATCTCATCTATTAATAGTGCAAGTACGATATGTAAGGAAAACCAACCCTATTTCCAATACACGAATACCATTCTAGAATTATATAACATGCCTTACTATTGCACTAAGCCAAAAGAATAAAATGACATTAAACGAACTTATTGTGTCTAAGGCTATCACAATAAAATATCCCAAATAGTTACATAGTTACACCCATCTTCATATATTCTTAATATCTACAAGTATTCAAAATCTCATAGTTTACTGAATTAAAAATCACATTGATACCAAGTCTAGGAAAAATGAGTAATAGCTATTTGGTATCGTTATTATGCTTAAAATAAAGACATCATAGTCCTAAATAGTCGTTGACTAAATATCGAGCCCACTAGAAGCTTACCCCTATATGAAAGCAATCTAGATTTATAGATAGGACTTATGCTCTAGACACTTCTCTTCGCCACAAGCTAATAAAAATATTGATTACATAAGCTTTTTATGCATATGAACAATAATCAAATAGGCGAGTTTCAAATTATCCAAAATGGATTAAGCAGCACTTTTATATATTATTGTTATTATCATTTTCTTTTTTTTTCTAAAGTGGGCTGACTTACAATAGAAAATGGATATCACATGAGCATCATTTGATAGAATGTCATCACTACGGTTGGTCTAGACTCTCATGGACAGTGACAATAGTAGGAAGAACATAAAAGAAAGTAAGTTTAGAACTTACAAGTGAAATGCGATGGGAAGGGTAAAGCCAACTCCACGACCTTCACATACTTCCAGCACCAAAAGGAATGCAAAATGTTGTGATTGCATCAGTCCTTACAAAAGCTGAAAGCATTGAGTTCTAAAGAAATGCAGCCTCATGAAATGTCACGATAATAGGACATTCGCTACTGGATTTTCTTGAAAATTCTTTAGCATGAGAGCTATTCATTATTCAACCTAATGATGTGTCCAGGAAAGGCAATAATGGACACCACATACTTAAATCACGATTAGATTTGTAACTAATGTTTTCAATGTGCATGGGAGGCATTCACAAATGAAGATATTGGATTGAAGACATTGCCTACACATTCAAATCGATAGGGGGCTGAAAATGTTCATTATAAAATGATGGTTAGAAGGTTTAATGGAAATGGGTTGTATTTTGTCTTGTTTGGGCAGCGCATATAAAGGGGCAACTTGTTGGTATAAAATCAAACTTCGCAAGCTTTGTTGGCACCATCCCAGCTTGTGGTAAAATAGAGCTTTGAAATAGTATATAAGAATCCATTAAAACATAAAAGATAGGTGAATTCGATCATATGCCTTGATGAAGTTGGTTTGAAGTTAGTAAAACTGTGCATGATTTTATGAAGGAGACAATGCATTAACAAATGATTAGATTGGACCTATTTGCAACAAAAAGTTTTGCACAGGCATCTTTTGAAAACATGCAAAACATCACTTTCACATAAAACAGAGTAAGTTACAGAGTGGAGGAATGGAATGTTTCTATTAGAAAGGAAAATTAATAAATGTTTCAAGAGAAAAATGCAGTTGCATAGTGTTTGTTTTTATCAGGAGGTGAAAATGCTTTAACAGAAATGCCTATGGATAAAATGTAACTGGAGGGCTTGTTTCCACTTGAAAGAAAGATGTTTAACAAATATAAAAGTCATTGAAATGTTTTTCACAAGAAAAGGTAGAAGGGTGAAAATAAGAGTAGGTGGTGATATTCTTTACCAAAAATCTACAGTTATAACAGGACATATTGAATAGACAGTCATGACTTCAAACAAAAGATAGAAAATTTGCAGAATTGAATGCAAATATTGGAAGAGATCAGAACAAAACACACCAAAGTACTCAGAGAGTATGAAGGGATAAATGAAAAGCAAGTGATGAGAAAAGGAAGGAGACTGAAGAAAAGGGGAGTGGGTTCATCTTTTATCAAGGGATAAGGTAATTTATAAGTATAGTTCATTAGCATTCAGCAATCATTAAAGACTAGCATATTCTTCTATGGATTTTAATGACGAGAATGTCAAACATGATTATGTTTCAGACACAACTAGTATACCAAGATCATCAACAATAAAACAATTATGCTAGATATATTCATAGGCAATAAATAATCTCTCACTTTGAAAACATCTTCAAAACAATGCAAATCGCATAGCTATCAGCAAGTACCTTATAAATCCCTCTAAATGAAAAACATATTTAGAACAAGATAAATCTCAAATTTAAAATCTTAACTGTGGAAAAATGTGAATATCTCTAAACTGGGTGTACCTTTAGGTAGTAGGAAACCATTGTCGATACTCTCCCATTTTGTTTTGTTCAAGCCACATAGTAAATCAGCTTTCTTATTACAAACATCTCCATTCGACTAGAAACACTAACCTGCATTCAAAAGTTGATAAATCAAAGCTCACCCCTTCATTCTCAACTCTTAATTGCTTGAATGCATTCAAAAATTGATGACATACCTCAAGAACTGAATATATTCTAAGACACCCATCAAAGCAGCAAGTCTTCCAGCAAAGCAGACAAGCACTTCACTTCTATTCTTTCACTACACAAAAATTCCATGTAAAATAAGCCTTACATTACACATTATGGGTTGAAAATTCTTCTATTACTAAATATTAATCGCTCCACATTTAATATCCTTACCAGCTAATAACTGCATCAAATTGACTTGCAAGACATTGTGTACCATAAATATTCTTGAATCTTCTAAATTAGATTAGTACAACTCTTAGAAAAAGTTTGAAACCCCCATTGTGGAACATTTCAAAAAAAAATTGCAAACGGATTAAAAACACCTCTTTGGAATAATATTGACTCAAAATATATCTAATTACATTAGATCCAATAGATCCAACTAGACCATTTGAAAGCAGATTTATAATTCTTCTCTTCTCGTCATCCCAAAAAATGCCCTATAAAACGCAAGGATGGTTTTTCACTAATTTCCTATACAAGATCATTACTAAAAAGATAGATAGGGTATATATTGTTACTGATGATGAATCGTCATAATTAGATTCATAGAACTCTAAGACAGTTCCAGACCCATATTCTATAACATTTTAGTATTGTTGGAAATTGGATGAAAAAACCTCAAAATGCATCTTCATTATTATTGTAAATTAAATTAAAAAAAGAAATAACTTTTTTAATATTAGCCACTAAAATCTTCTCTACTCTTGATACATGGGAATGGATATGATTTTGATTATCTCTGTTTTTTCTGGTATGTCTGTTTTGAATCACATGCACAGATATTCAAAACAAAATGACAACAATGCTAGTCTTGGATGGAACGATTACATGAAAATATCTGACTTTTAGTGCATCATTCCATGTGATCAAGGAGTCAAGCAGTTTTATTAAGAATTTGGACGAACTTATTGGAGGAAGAGCAAATGTCAGGAAATCAGATGAGTATTTAGGGAAGTTCATATGGAGAGCTGAGAATTTTACAAGGTTGAAAGATAATTTAAAGAAGAGAAAGATTACAGGCCTATGTGTCAAGAGTAGCCAATTTCAGGTTAGAAACTGTTACTGCCACCTCATTACCTTTACACCCACGTTATCTGTTTTTAGTTGCAAGATTAAATAATGCATTTGTCTTTTTTTTTAGATTAATTTAATGTCTACAGATGACCAATGTATGTCACTGAGACTCAGTCATACAACAACTTGTCAGGAGAACTAAATTAAAAAGAAGTAATAAAACAAAATCATTGGATATTCAGATGAAGAAATGCTTGGATATATAGGTCCTAATTTTTTCCTATTTTGTGAACTTGTCATGATGGATTTTATCTCTACTTCTCTTTTCATGCTCCAATTTACTACATGATTGAAGGTTTTGCATTTTTATTTTTTTATCACTCTTCAATTAATGTTCAATTTATATGTTAAACGTTCAGGAATTTAATTATTATTTCATCAACAAAAAGAACTTATCAAAAACTAACTCATAAAGCTTTAGACTAAAGAAATCTTAGAAATATCATATGATGAAATAGCACTTCTTCTATTAATGGTCTATTACAGATTACAACAATAGTAACATCTATTTGTTCAATATAATTCTGATTTTGACAATATTTTATAGGTATTCGCTAGCTTTTCCTAGTTTATAGTATTCATTAAATCTATGGATATGCCAATATGAAGTTCAACACATGTTTGGTTTTAGTGTTTCCAATTTAATGCTTGAACTTACCATGATGGAATCAAGCATGACTGGTCAAATCTATGGAAAGAAATTTTGGAAAATGGATGAAAACAGATCACCAAAGTAAATTTCAGTGTTCAACTCGATTTGAACATTCAGCTAATAGATGTATTATAGATTATGTAACTCGATTTGAACATTCAACTAATAGATGTATTATAGATTATGTATTTGTGGGTAATGACAGTTCCTAGTTTGTGCATGGCTCTAAGCAATGAGCTAGAAGGCAGGGAAAATGTTTTGAAAGTATACATCATGTATATTGAAAGAATATCATTAAGGTGCTTATACACTCCTTATTAACAAATAGGACAAACACATTCTGGAAAAATTAGTTTTTATGAACAATTGTGGAGGTGCGAAATATGCTTTGAATATGTAGTGAAGGGAAGAAATGTTTTAATTCTGAAGCAATGACAAAAAATGGCTGTATAAAATGAATTATGACACTATAAAATTAAAAGCAAAGATGACTAACAATCAGGGATTGTTGTTAAGGAATTATAGATCAGGAGATGTAAACTGAATGTATGCAGTAGAATACAATTGCCTTGGTTATTGATTGATTCTACAAAACATAATGCCTATATATATTGAATCCAAAGAATGTGAATGTGAAAGGACATGACTTATCATACATGATAAGTCATGCCATTTCACATTAACATATTTATGATTACGGTTTGTTATGCATACAGTAAATCGCGATTCATTAATTTGCACAACCATCGTTATAATAAACGAACTGTCAATGTATACTTTGGACAGTCACGATACTATCGTGACTGTCGTATACCAACAGTTTGATTGTATCATGACTGTTCGTATACGACAATCACGATACTATCGTGACCTTTACACAGGCGATAATCATATTCAACTTTATTAACCCGATTCAATAATATCGTATTATATATATATATAATTATTGAAATGTAAAATATATATATTAAATTAAAGATATAATATATATTAATATGGTTATGTGTGAAACCATATATATATATATGATTGTATTGTCGTATATTAAACACGAACGAACAATACTTTAACAAAAGCTAGGATTTTTTATTATTGTTTCTCTAAAGTGAAAAATGTCATTGAGTAGAGTTGTCATACTTTACAAATTGGATTTCCACAGAGTCCAGAGGAATTTGATAATATGTGTTTACTTCAAGCTATTTCATGTTTCTCTTGGTTCTTTATGTTGGTTCATAGGTTAATTCAAATGAGGTAAATGTATGTGTCTGAATGTTGACCTCTAAATTAGCCACAACACAACATAGTCATTGCTCAATCGTTGAATCGCGAAGATGAACATGAATTGCTCATCCCACAATATTGATCGAATCGACTTTTTGCCTCCTATTTAGTTGGGGTTTTAATTACTCTCAGAACGAGAGCCAACAACCATAGACCATTGCTAAAATGGAGGATTTGAAAGCTTTGAAAACTAAAATGAAACTTATTCTATATGAGAGATGCAATTGTAATCTAGGAATGAAGATGCAGATTTTAAGCTAAG
>MU226576.1:569224-586088 GCA_018584345.1 Thuja plicata | reverse complement strand
CAAATCTCTCGTTTCATGGTGTATTTGCAATAGACACAACTAGGTCAATCTGAGGGCCTTCATTTTATATTTTTACACATCCATGACTAGAGAGCTATGGATTGATATTTGAGGCCTCATTCTTGAGAAACGTTGAATGGAATGATTCATAGAAGTGTGACAACATTTATGCACACAATGGGTACTTATTTCAGTGTGGTGAGAAGGGTCATAGGGCTTTTCAATGTCCTAAAAGAAGAGTTGCACTAACTACCGAGGAAGACACGGTAAATGTTGCAGAGAAAGGTGAAGTTCTTATCATTAGGAGGTTGGTTGCATGTGTTAGTGAACCAGTACAAAGAAGGAATTTGTTTAGAACCAAATTTAAGTGCAAGAATAAGGTATGTAATGTCTTAGTTGATGGTGGTAGTTCTGAGAATTTTGTTTCAGAAGAGATGGTTAGTAAGTTGAGTTTGGAAATGAGGAAACACCATAATCCTTATCAGATTAGTTGGATACAAGATGTGTCTAAGGTTAGGATTGAAGAGCACTGCCTTGTTAATTTTAAGATTGGATCTTATTATGATGAGATATTGTGTTATGTGGCACCTATTGATGTGTTAGCATTATCCAAAATTCTTCATGGTTCCAGTGCTTTTCAATAAGTTTTTTGCCCTGATCCTTAAGCCCTAATGTCTCTGTGCTTTAATCCCTTGGTTATTTTTATGAAAAAACCTAATCCGTAGCGCATGTTCTAATTTTGGGTTACTTTTTTAGGTCACTTGAGTCTTATTAGCCATGTGCCACTTTATCTTTTATGGCTATCTCTTAATCTCACAATCGAGATGGAATATTCCTCATGGTCTGGGGACTTGGCACAATAGGCTATCTCTTAATCTCATAATGGAAGGGAATATTCCATATTCATTTGGAGGTCTGGCGAAGGTAGGTTATATTTTCTTGGCGGGCCTAGTCCTAGTCTTTTATCTCTTGGTCTCATTATGTTTGCGGTTAAGTTCTTAACATTCAATGATCTGGCAATAAGGTTAGTGCTTGAATTTCTTTTGGTTTATCTCATGATCTCGTAATATCACAGTTAAGTCTCAAAAGATCTGGAGATTTACCACTGGTTTTTTATCAAGATTGAGATGTCTAGGGGTTTCTAAATATCAGAATGAGGCTATATTTAGCAAGTGAATTCAACGATTCAGACATATGCTTTATCTCTTAATCTCAAGACTAGACCATAGTTAAGACTTTTACTTGGAGATTACGAGATATTCTTTTATCTCTGAATCTCAGAATAGACTGGGAGTTAGGAAAAGTCTTCAGAGATCACGTGCCAACCATTAATTGTTTCCAAGATGTGTAGTTGTCACTGAATCGCCAGATAAGTCAAAGTCAAGCCAGGGGATTCAGTGATCATGAGATATAGGGTTGAGATGTGACAAGATGAAGACACGTGTCCAAGAGACTTATAAGATCAGTGGCTATCGATCAATCTTGCAATGAAACATGGGTCAAGGCAAGCATCTGGCAACTTAGAGATTGTTGTGTCTCTGAATCTTGAAATAAAACCATAGTTAGGACAAGTATCTAGAGATTCAGAGATACGAAGGTATTGTGAAGGATAAGTCAAAGGAAGGTTAAAGAAAAGGAACATATATGAGATAGATCATGCAGTTAGTGTTTTGCCTCAAAGACCAACATGCATGATAGATAATGTTTGAGGCATCACGATCAATTAACACATGGACTATGGGACCTGCGTAGCAAAATGCTTAGAGTGGGTAAAGATCAGTCAAGTTGTTTCTGATCTAGTGGTCAGCACTTTGCCTCAAAGAAAAGATGCTCGATAGATAAACATTAAGGGATAGCGACGTGATGCCAGGTGTCCCTCTTAGAATAAATGCAGGAGTAGTTTCATCTACCATTAGATCATGTTCATCCTATGGTAGGCATTAAGCCTCAAAGCTGAAGGTACTCACTTTTTAATGTTCAAGGGTTCACGATCGAGCCCCACATGGAAAGTGGTTGGAGATTAGGAGAGGATAAAGACCGATCAAGTTTTATTTAATCTAATGGACGGTGTGAAGCATTAAAGGTGAAGTTGAAAGGTAGATATTGATCAAGGCATCGTGACAAGGTGCCACCTATTCGGGTCAAATCTTGGTCAACGCTAAAGATAGAGATAAAGGTAAAGTAGGTTAAACTTGATCAAACGGTGGATGCTATTCCTCAAACACAAAGATGAAGGTAGTTACTATTCAAGGCATCATGATAGGGTGCCACCTGTCCCATAAGATTGTCAGAGCCTGGGTAAATTAAAGAGGATCTAGGACTCAAATTTAAAGTTGAGAAAAGTCTTGATCTCGGTCGTCGATGTTATTTTCCGCACCACCTGTAGCCGTTGGAACTTGATATTCAAATATTTAAATCTATTTCTTAGAGGTTTCATGGCAGTGGACTAAGACTTTTTTTGTTGAGACAATAAATGCTTCAATATGATATTTTGGGTCGTGTCTGCACACCTATTGAGACCTGTTTAAATGGAAATTTGATAGCTGTGAGGTGCATTTATGTTCAAAATTGACAATTGGGGTTTCTGATTAGATTGATACACCTTATAGTGATGCTTGGTATCCTCTGCATTTATGTTGAGTTGTTCTCCATGTCATGGTACTTGAGAAATTAGACTTTATGGTATTATTATTCATATCTGAAGAAGTATGGTTGCAGATCAGATCAGATTGTACAGATTAGAATGAAAGATAGGGTTACAACTTGATGACAGGGTAGCTGAATGAATTGAATGCATTTATTATTGTAAACCCTAACCTAAATGATCCAAAGCTTGTTGCATCCATGTTTCCTATAAAGGGATTTTCAAGATCATTTAGTAAGGGCTGGAGAATTGGGGAAAGTACAGAGCATTAGGTTTCTTACTTGTTTCCAATGAGTATAGAAGATGTATGTCTAGAGAGTATCATTATAGAGCATAAAGTTGCCAATATTTTGCATTTGTTGAAGTGGCATATGTTTTGAAACATTTTGGAATTGAAACTGGATTCCTTGTACTTAATACAATATTTCAAATTTAAGTCTCTCCTTGGTACTTACATGTTGAGTTTTGAATATTCTGATTCATTGCATGGAATTTATCTGTGTATATTTCATTAGTCCTTAGTTTTGTTCTAGGATCAAATCAAATAATGCTTTGGATATGACATAAGTTCTTAAGGTTTGTCTACAAAAGGATCTTATAAGAAGTGTTTAATCTGAATTATTTTTATTTATGGTTTGGAGTCCTTGACAATAGTTAGTTTATATGTCCTGTATCTGAACTAAAAACATTTCCCAATGGATAAAGCACTAATCAATAATTACTATTTTCTACACTGATACATATCTGAATAGGTTTGGCTATATTCTGCCCTATCAAAACATTAAAACCATTTTGATTCCTTTTATATTTTTGGTTGTTAGTTGTTTCCCCTGCATGGTAGTGAAGAGTCAATGAATGAGTGGTTATCATTTCATAATTTCTTATCATTATCTATTGTTAAAATCCAGAGTTATAAGGAGCTGTAAAGAGTTAAGTTTTATCTGGATTAGGTGTACTCGTCTTGGTTTCATAGAGCTAGAAGTGCATAGGGAAATATTGTCCCTATAGTTGGTCCAGTTACCTTACAGAGCTTTCATACTTGGAGATAACCACTCCTAACATCAGTCTCAAGGTATATTGGTTGCTTTCAAAGTATAACAGTTTTAAACACCAACAAAATGGTGACTCTGTTGGGGAATAGTGCAATATATTGTCATAACTGACCAATAAGTTGATCATTGGAAGCATAGAGTTACTCCTTTTTGTCTTAGGAGTTTTCCTTATTGAAGTATTCATCTTGGTTAGTATTATATTTTCCCAACTTGTTTTGGGTGGCAACTCTGAGAAATATCTGCAACAGTGTTGAGTAATATTTATTACTTTATACATACTTTTCCAATACGAGTCATAAAAATACCAGATCTAGAGTGAAGGAGCATCCTGAAGTTGAATTGGAAGGTGGAATTCCAACTACTTCTAGGGTTGGTCAGACTAGGAGAGAAAATAAGAACAAAGATAATCCATCTCCAAGAAGACAAGAGGAGGACACTGGGAGAGAAGGTTCAATCCAATACAACCATGAAGGAAATACATCAGATTATGAAGAGGTTGCAGATTCTGGATTGGGTACATATAGAGATTAAAATTATCGTAATGAGAGAGAAGAAGAAGAATCTAACACCATTTCCTCAGATTCTAAAGATGAAGATGAATATAATAGATTCCTCCAAGAGCAGTGGGTCATCAGAAACCAAAGAAAGAAAGAGGAGAAAAATAATAAAAAACAAGAGTGAATCATAAATGGAAAATTAAGAAAACAATTTCTAAAACAACAGGCAACAAATTATGATGAAGAACCTAAGAAGGATGAAGAAAGGCCTGTCACTCACCAAAATATTGATGCTCGAAGCTCCAAAGATAAAGGAAAGAAGAATTTGACAGGAATTGAAATAAATGAACCCAAAAGTCACAGAATTCCATTAGATCAAATGTCTAAATTGGACATTGATCTTGAGAAATCCAAAAGGGAGAAGGAAACCATGGCCAAAATGCTTGAAAAAGAAGAAGCGGATACTACTACTTTAGAGATGAAGAAGAAGATTGATTTTCTCATATATTCTTTTGGGGTTTCTCATGTTGGTGTTGAAACTCCTTCAAAATCAAATGCCAAAGTATCTCCTTTCCAAAATGATTATATATTTCAAGGGAGACCAACCCATGCAAAAAGGTACAAGAAATTTTATTTTATTGGTATCCTTGGTTATCCTAATGCATTTCCAAATGAAATCAGGACTAAACTCCCTAAATTTACTGGAAATAATGTAATCACATGTGAAGAACATCCAAAGAAATTTACACATACCATGGATGATTATGTTATTATTCATGAGGATGTAGTTATGAAGCTTTTTGTTCTATCTCTAGTTGAGGATGCTAGGGATTGGTTTAGTGCATTACCTCATGATTCAGTAGGATCTATGGATGAACTAAAATATCACTTTAAGGATCAATATGGTGATAAGACCAATAAGGGATTCTTTTTGAATGAATTTAATAATATCAAGAAAAATTCAAATGAGGGAGTTGTTGAATTCAACACAAGATTCCAAAAGGCCATGCATAGGTTGTTTCAAAAAATGAGGCTCGATGAGGAGGTATGTCTTGCTACTTATGTAAATGCTTTTGATCCTACAATGGTATATCATCTTAGAGATAAGAATCCTAGAAGCATTAGTGAAGCCTATAAGACAGCTGTTAATATAGAAATGAATAGAAGAGCATCAGTGAAAATGGGTAAAAGAGATAATGGGAGGCTTACTAGGATCAATCAAAAGGAATCAGAAAATAAAGATTATAGGGATCCAAATAATAATAAGCCATCCCATAATAGTTATAGTCAGTAGCCAAAGATGCAAAATTTTCCCTATCAAACCCAATGGAAGGATGGGAAGCCTATTCTCTCACAATGGAAGGACAAGCCTGATAATAGGATTCATGTTCCTTTACAAAGAAATTCTATTAACATGTGTAATGGGGATTATTGGTGTTAATATTATCACTCTCCACACAATCTTGACTATTGTGTTATTGCTTTAAGTATATCTAAAAATGAAGCACAATAAGAGATGAAAGAGGAAGATGTATACTATGATAACAATAGTTGTGCAATGACATGTTCACACTCAAGTGGTGAAGAGGAATTTTATGATGAGGCTAAAAGCCAAGAGTTGGTTGCATCTGACGAAGAAGAAGAATGGGTTGATGACATAACATGTAATTCTACAAGGGGTAAAGAACCCTTTGTAGTAAGAAGACCTTCAGATGCATAGATTGCACAAATCATTGCAGACATGGTTATTCAAGCAAGGAGTAGTTGTAATTTGAGAAATAGGAAAGTTGGTAATGTAGATCACAGACCAACTGGTATATTTATTAAGGAAACTAAAATAACCCCTAAGCAGACACAAGAAAAGAAAAATTTGTTGAGGGTGTAAAATAAATAAAGGTTAGAAAAGAGGATAAATCAAATAGTCCAAATGTTGTCCATAAAATAAAAAAAAATATGCTAGAGATAATTTTTTCTCCTTTTCAAAAGGATAATAAAGGAATTGATCCAAACTTGGCTACTCAAGTGGAAGATGAAAATGTTGTTACAATGAAGCAAGACATCTCTAACATAAAATACACCCATGTTGATATGGGGAAATTCTTATCACAAATGACAGTTAAGGTCCCACTATTGGAAATGATGAGAATAGGGGAACACAAGGAGAAGGTCCTCTCATTGATAAGTGGTGTTTTTTCCACAAGTTTTAAAAAATCAGAAAGTGTTGAAAAGGTAGAGAGAAAGGGAAAGGAATCAGAAGAATTTGTTTCAAAAATTCCTCAGATGTATCTAGACACTAATGTTTTAAATACTTCTTTAGGAACTATGGATCCCTTTTTCTTGGCTTTAGTTATCAACGACAAGATGTTAAAAAATTGCATGATTGACTAAGGAGCATCCAACACTGTTATGCCTATAGAGATAATGAAATCAATGGGATTATAGGTTGATACTACTCATGGAAGATGTCAGGAAATGGACTCTAGAGAGGTACCTATCATAGGTACTATCAAGGCCCTTCCTTATAGATTAGTTGCATATCCAGAAAATATACTAACAATGAGTGTCTTAGTGGTTGATATTCCTCCCCAATATGGAATTCTATTATCAAGGAAATGGAGTGCTTCGATGGGAGGAAGTATTAAGTGTGACTTATATTTTGCAACCTTTGATATTGCTGGAAAAAATGTTAAGGTATCGAGGGAAATTAGAACTCCTCACATGATTGAGGAAAATGAGGATGAAAATATGAATTTGTTTCTTGGGCACTGATATTGGATCTTTCTAGTTACATGACAAGGAGGTTGAACGAGAAGTCTAACATATGCTATTATCTAAGGAGAAAGATAATCTTGTAGATCATAATGATTTATGGAATATGTACTTTGATGGTGCAAACTTAGAAGAAGGAGATGGTGCAGAAGTTTTGTTAATAGCTCCTAGTGATCCTCAGTTATTCATTGAATCATTTCAGGAGGGTCCTTTAGTTGTTCAAGATGTGCATATACATGATAAGTGTGTTGATGTGTGCTCTCCTTCCCACAGACAAATTACTAGTTTGCATAAGGTTGATAATTTACAAGTAAGTTCTTTAGGGGACTTTGTTGTTTGTATGAAAACTAGTGATAGAATACAAAATGATGAATCCAACAATATGGCAAAGCACGAGTGTTTTTCTCAGATAGATGGTGTTTCTCTGGGATGTGGCATTGGGTTTAATACTGATAAATATTGCATTAGGTCTAATTTATTTTTATCTAATAAGTGTAACATGCATATGCCACATGATTTACTTTTTCAAAGTCTACCTGGTATCCATATAGGCTAAAATAATGAACATACTGATGATATTTTGAATACTAAGTTAATAGAAAATATTAGCAGTACTGGTCAGGCGGATGAAACAGACATTTTCAGCTTGTTTCCAGAGCAGGGATTGGAGAATATGTTTATGACAAGGTCAAAATAGATCAGAAAAATGGTGATGGCCTTGGTTCATCAGGCTTGGTTTGAATTCATTCCAATCAGTGAATAAGAAGCAGAGGTGCAAATCTTTGTTGTTTGTAAGTTTGTACATATTTCCTTCTGTTCTTTTTAGTTGTTGCAGTAGGCTAGTTTTCCTTTCTTGTAGGTGTTTTTCTTGTCCCAGAGTTCTAGAATCTAGCATTGAACTTGTGTTCAACCTTCCCCAATCAGAACCACTATTAGCACTATCCAAAATTCTTCATGGTTCCATTGCTTTTCAATAAGTTTTTTTCCCTGATCTTTAAGCCCTAATATCTATGTGCTTTAAACCATTGGTTATTTTCATGAAAAACCCTAAGCCCTAGCGCATGTTCTAATTTTGGGTTACTTTTTTAGGTCAATTAAGTCTTATTAGCCATGTGTCACTTTATCTTTTATGACTATCTCTTAATCTAACAATTGAGATGGAATATTCCTCATGGTCTAGGGACTTGATGCGATAGGCTATCTCTTAATCTTGTAACAGAAGGAAATATGCCATATTCATCTGGAGATCTGATGAACACATGTTATATTTTCTTGGTGGGCCCAGTCCTATTCTTTTATCTCTTGATCTCATTATGTTCATGGTTAAGTTATTAACATTCAGCGATTTGGCGACAAGGTTAGTGCTTGAATTATTTTGTTTATCTCTTGATCTCGTAATATCACAGTTAAGTCTCAAAAGATCTAGAGATTCACCACTGGTCATTGATCAAGATTGGGATATGTGGGGGTTGCTGAATCTCAGAATGGAACTCCAGTTGGCAAGTGGATTCAACAATTCAGAGATATGCTTTATCTTTGAATCTTGAGACTAGACCATGGTTAAGACTCTTACTTGGAGATTATGAGATAGCATTTTATCTCTGAATCTCATAATAAAATGGGAGTTAGGAAAAGTCTTCAGAGATCACATGCCAACCATTGATTGTGTCCAAGATGTGTGGCTAAAGTTGAATTGCTAGATAAGTCAAATTCAAGCCAGGGGATTCAACGATCATGAGATACAAAGCTGAGATGTGACAAGATGCAGACACATGTCCAAGAGACTTATAAGATTGGTGGCTATCGCTCAATCTCACAATGAACCATGGGTCAAGGAAAGCATCTGGCCACTTAGAGATTGTTGTGTCTCTAAATCTCGAAATAAAACTATAGTTAAGACAAGTATCTAGAGATTTAGAGATATGAAGGGGTTATGAAGGATAAGTCAAAGGCAGGTTAAAGAAAAGGAACAGATATGTGATAGATCCTATGGTTAGTGCTTTGTCTCAAAGACAAAGATGTGTGACATATAATTTTTGAGGCATCGTGATCATTTGACACGTGGATAGTGCAACCTGCGTAGAAAAAGACTTAGAATGGGTAAAGATCAGTCAAGTTGTATCTGATCTAGTGGTCTATGCTTTACCTCAAAGAAAAGATGCTCGACAGATAACAATTAAGGCATAGAAATGTGATGGCAGGTGTCCCTCTCACATTAAATGTAGGAGTTGTTTCATCTACTACCAGATCATGTTCATCCTGTGGTAGGCGTTAAGCCTCAAAGCTGAAGGTACTCACTTTTTAATGTTCAAGGGTTCATGACTGAGCGACACATGGAAAGTGGTTGGAGCTTAGGATAGGATAAAGACTGATCAAGTTTGATTTAATCTAACGAACCACGTGAATCCTCAAAGGTGAATTTGATCAGTAGATATTGATCAAGGCATCGCAAAAGGGTGCCACCTATCTGGGTCAAATCTTGGTCAACACTAAGGAAAGAGACAAAGGTAAAGCAAATAAAACTTGATCGAATGGTGGGCATTATGCCTCAAACACAAAGATGAAGGTAGTTACTATTCAAGGCATTGAAATAGGGCGCCACATTTCTGATAAGATCATCAAAGCTTGGGTAACTTAAAGAAGATCTACGACTCAATTTTAAAGTTGAGAAAATTCTTGATCTTGATGGTTGATGTTATTTTCCGCGCCACTTCTAGCTGTTAGAACTTGATATTCAAATATTTAAATCTATTTCTCAGAGGTTTCATGGCAGTGGACTGAGAATTTTTTTTTGAGACAATAAATTCTTTGATCTAATATTTTGGGTCGTGTCTACACACTTGTTGAGCCCTATTTAAATGGAAATCTAATAGTTGTGAGGTGCATTTATGTTGAGAATTGATAGTTGGGGTTTTTGATCAGATTGATACACTTTATAGTGGCACTTGGTATCCTCTGCATTTATGTTGAGTTTTTCTCTGCATCATGGTGCTTGAGAAATTAGACTTCATGGTATTATTCTTCATATCCCAAGAAGTATGGCTGTAAAACAGATCAGATTGCACAGACTGGATTGAAAGATAGGGTTGCAACATGACGACAAGGTAGCTGAATGAATTAAATGCATTTATTGTTGTAAACCCTAACCCTAAATGATCCAAAGCTTGTTGCATCCCTATTTCCTATAAAGGGATTTTCAAGATCATTTAGTAAGGGATGGAGAATTAGGGAAAGTACAGAGAATTAGGTTTCTTACTTGTTTCTAGTGAGTATAGCAGATGTATGTCTAGAGAGCATCATTATAGAACATAAAGTTACCAATATTTTGTATTTTTTGAATTGGCATATGTTTTGAAACATTTTGGAATTGAAACTAGATTCCCTGTACTTAATACAATATTTTAGATTTAAGTCTCTCCTTGGTGCTTACCTGTTGAGTTGTGAACTTCTAATTCATTGCATAGAATTTATCTGTGTATATGTCATCAGTCCTTAGTTTTGATCTAGGATCAAATCAAATAATGCTTTTGATATGATATAAGTTCTTTGGGTTAGTCTACATAATGATCTTATAAGAAGTGTTTAATCTGAATTATTTGTATTTATGGTTTGGATTCCTTGACAATAGTTAGTTTCTTTATCCTAAATTTGAACTAAAAGAATTGCCCAATCAATAAAGCACTGATCATTAATTACTATTTTCTACATTGATACATATATGAATAGGTTTGGATATATTCTATCATATCAAAACATTAAAACCATTTCAATTCCTTTTACATTTTTGGTTTTTAGTTGTTTTCCCTACATGGTAGTGAAGAGTCAATGAATGAGTGGTTATCATTTCATACTTTCTAATCATTATCTGTTGTTAAAATCCAAAATTATAAGGAGTTGTAAAGAGTTAATTTTTATTTAGATTAGGTGTACCCACCTTGGTTTTGCAGAGCCAAAAGTGCAGAGGGAAATCTTGTCCCTATAGTTGGTCGAGTTACCTTGCAAAGCTTTCATACTTGGAGCTAACCAATCCTAATGTCAGTCTCAAGGTATATTGGTTGCTTTTAAAACATAACATTTTTAAACACCAACATGATTCTTGTCATCTATTTCTTGGTAGACCTTGGCAATATGACAAACATGTTATGTTTGATGGTCGTGCAAATACTTATATGGTAAGGTAGGGTGGATCCAACAATAAATTGATACCTTTGTAGGAAGTAGGAGTTAAGGGATGTGGAGTTATTAGATGTTGTCTAAGTGAGAGCTAAAAAAATGAGGAGCAGAGAGTTGATGAACCTAGTCATATGGATGAAAGGAAGGGGATTTTGAAAGGAAAAGAGAATGACATCTCTGAGAAACTTGCAGAGATTAAGAGGAAGATGACATTTCTAACCCAAATAGTGCAATAGATGATGACACTAGTGACACAGAGAGATACATATGATACTGAGTTGATTAGTAAGTCTTGTGAGGATGTGATTCACCAAAATACTAATAGTATCAACAGTGCAGAGGATGGTCAAAGTTAGTTGCTATCAGTTGCAAACAGGTGAAATGAGAAAAGTGCAGGGAAGATGAACTTGCCGAATGGGATAGTGGACAGAGTGAAGAAAACATGGAATGAAGGATAAGAGGAGATATGGGTTAAGAACATATATGTCATACCTGTTCTGATTCCCTTAAGATGTTCGTGATTTCCTTTGTGGGAACATCTTCTTTTACCTAGGGTGTCTGATGCAGCAATATCCTAGGATTCTTGGCAATCATGTATCACACAAAAATATATTTTCTTTGCAGAGTACTTGGTATGTTTTGATCTTAGTTTTTGAAGTGTTACTCAATCATCGAGGAGTGTTGTTGCTTGGATGCTATTTTGGCCAAGGGGCTCAGTCGCTGAAGAACTCAGCAACCCTAGTGCTCTGAAAAACCTTCTTGGTGATGCCTGCGGATCTCGGTCATCATGTTTTCTTGATGATGCCTGGCTTTCTCAACATGTGTTGGTTGCTAGCACTCGATAGTTTTGCTGACACTCGGTAGTTTGTCTTGCCGACTAGCTTTCTTGCAGATTTGGGAGGCTGACTTGATGCATTTAATTTATATAGCGTGGAATTTAATTTGGATCTCTCATTAGGGATTGTGTGGACCTAAATCTGGGTCGTTGGTATCTCCTATGTTTGTTTTTATGGCCAACATGTTGGTTGCCTCTTGTATTTAAGTAGTGTTATGCTCTTATCTTAGGGCATCAGAGGAGGGAGATAAGAGGAGATCAGATGGGATAGGAGGAAATGAGATTAGATCTGAGGATCCAAGTATTGGATCTGAGTTGTATGTTTGGGTAGAAGGTAAAGTGGTCTGATGCTTGTAGAAGATCTATGCTAGATCTTGGATTTATATATTTGTAATTGGTCATAACCGGGAAGGCCTTACAACCCGACATGTTGCAATAAATTGAATGTTTTTTCCTATCTCTATTATTGTTGTGTTTTGGTGTGTTGTTATTTTGGTTGCATCAGGGTTTGGACTGTCCATTCTTGGATCCTCCATCCTTGACTATGTCATTTTTTCCTTTGTAAGTTACTTTTTTCTATTATTAAATTTTGATCCAACGTTACATACAACATACAAAGTGGCCCGAAGAATATCTTACCCATATAATACATGCATTTCTAGATTCCTTAGGTGCACCACAAATAAAGATTAATTTTACATTATAAGCACCATGCAAGGTGCAAAGCAAACATTTACCAACAAAATTAACCTACATAGAATCTAAGAACAATCTATAAGTTGTACTCTAATATAATTTATTTCTTAGTTTAAAGTGAATTAATTTTTGAAATCTCCATCATTTGCATTCCCTCTTAAATTCTAGTTTTATGGGTGTCCTTTTATTTTATTTAGCTTCTTAAAATAGCATTTAATATAATGATATCTGACCCTTATCTATTTATTCCACTGGACACCTATGTGCTCTCAAATAATAAGCCTAGATTAAATTAGGTAAGTATAACTTTGTCTCACAATTTTGGTGAATATTGTATACTTATGACCAATGATTTGAGACTCCAATTTTAATATCATCAATGCAAGACTAATTTTATGAGTGATATATTATTGCATAAATTGATTTTATAGAATCACTTTATCTTGATCCCATTGTCAATTTCATTCACCAAAATTAGTCTCGATCCATAGAGTCTATGCCCATCACTGCAGATCAATTTGTCAATATAATATTAGCAAGGATCCTTTATATTATTATGTTTTTGAACCATAAAGTTTTTAAAATTAAAATTAAAATTAACACCTTTTTTTACCTAAGTTGCACTAGGAGAAGTGAGTTGAGATAGCAAACATTTATGGGACTTAAATGTACTATATTTTATATTTAATTATGAACAATCATTCATTTGAAAAAATCCAAGATCTCTTAGGAATCTATAGATAAAGATGATCAAAGAATACTCAAGAAATCATAGTGCCATTATAATATCATAGATAAACATAAAATAATCAGGTTAGAACATTTCCAATCAATCATATTTATGTTATTTTATTCCCTTGGATACAAATCAGGTGCACAGATAAGTGCACCAAGAAAGTGAACAAAAAGTGGTGTATAAGTGGCCTTTTTTTTTTTTCTTCCTAAAATCAGCTAAATTTTAACTTGGATAAGTGGGTTTTTTTTACTAGTGACTTGTGTAGGAGGATCTATAGGGATCTTTATTCCTTGTTCTTGAATTAAAATACCTTGTCCAATATATCATTGTTGAGAATTAATTCCATAGCCTACATTATAATAAGCCTTTAATTGAGAAGGCAGAAGACTTTCATCTTGAGATTTATAGAAAGAAGTTGTGTAAGGATGAATACTAGGAGCATTGATCTCTTTAGGAAGATCTGGAATCCTATCATCAATAATTACATCCTCTTTATATTGGGAAGAGGAAGGTTTGTATAGATCTTCATCTTTACTTAATGTTATGTTAGGAGGTAAATCATGAAGGGAATGGATAACATCATCTTGGTTTAAAATATTTTGATAATGAACACAAGACCAAGGAGAATAAAGAGGATCTAGAGAAGTTCATAAACTATCATGCTTAGTATCCTAAACCAAGGTACTTTTGAGAATAGAGGACCTATTACTCTCTAATGTGGTATTGTTAGGAGTGTTAACTCTATCTTCATTGATAAAAGATAACCTAAGAGAGGTACTAGAGTTGTTCATATAAATCTCATCATTAGGAATATCATTTTCTATAAAGATATTTATGAAGGCTACACATTCCATTCATCTCATTAAGAATGTTATCATTAAAAAAATGTAACATGTATAAAAGCTTTTTGAAATGACTTGTACAAGAAGGAAATATGTTTGAATTTCTCATGATATAATATGAAAGAGTATTATGAATTAAGATAAGCTACAAGAAATGAAAGAAGCCATTGTCTACCATATGGTTTTGATGAATGTAACTAAATAGTAATTTAATCACATGTAGAAAACCAATCAGACTTAGTAAATTTCATTATGAAAATGAAATATACCCAAATCAGATCTACCAACTAGAAGTATGTAAGGAGTTGGGTTCACCAAAATGCAAAATGGATGACCCTATATCTCTAAATGCATAAAATATAGCAAGGCAATGCATATAATTCAGATATAGACACCAAATCAAAATGAAGATGTAAGAGAGTCGGGCTCACCAAAATGTAAGATAGAAAACAAGGTTTACTAGGATGCAACAAAAAAATAGAAAGCTTAGGCCTATCTCCCACTTAAATTGGAAGGAATATGATCCAATACGTCAACAAGGATCAAGAAATGAGTGGATGCAATGATCTTTCTCTCTAAAATGAGGTTGAATGTACATATGATTTAAAAATGCAAATTCAAGGTCTAGGTAAGTGCACAAAGTTGGGGACCAAAAAGATGTCGCTCAACTTTTTGGTCCCAAAAAAAGCATATGGCATGTCGAGCCTTATGCTTGGGCACACCAAACCTATTTGGTGTGTGCCAAATATGACGTGCACCATATTTGGCATGCACCAAAAATTGTAGTAAAAAAATAGGACATTCATCACCGACATGAAATTGGCCCCTAGTCCCACATGCTCCTAGTTGAATCAATCCAATTCCCTTGATCAATGTGGGTATCCCTCGCCTACATGGAATTGGTGATAACCATCCACTATCTAGGTGATACAACTGACAATCTACCCACATAATACGCTCATTGACTACTATCAATCTCGAGCAGATAAGATTATCTTAAGTGATTCATAGGATTTATCTTTTTGTTGGGTCCTAAAAAGTTAGCACCCATATTTGGCTGCTTTAGGACCTATCAAGCCCTATTTTTGTGATTTTGAGGTCCAAATGCATGTTATGCTTGATCCTGGCGAGATGTCTTTTCTCCTCTCACTTCTATTTTCTCTCCCTAAACTCCCCCTGTATTTTGAGCCCAATTTTCCTGGGACATTTTGCCAATGGTGACCTGTCCTTTGGTTTTGGGGTCCAAACTTTCCTCGGGGCCCAATGTTGAGGTTCTATTTCAAGGTTTTCATCTATGGTCAGTCTAGAACAAATTTGAAACCCAAAATGATGTTGTTAGTATAAGAACCCCTTATCAATCCTCATTTTGGTATCCATTATCAAGTGCAAGTATATCAAAAAATTGTATGCAAGCATTTTGGTAACCAGGCCATGAGTTTGCAAACATTCTAGATCAAGATCTCCAAGTCTCAATTCTTCAAAATCATTCAAATCTAAGGAAATATTTCCCATTAGATGCAAGTTATTCTTCCATGATGGCCAAGTAGAGGGATTATCAAATAAATCAAGAAGATCAATCCATTCATCCATCTTGTCTCTCCTCCTTGCAAGTGATTATCAAGAAAATCTACATTCTAGATCTAGGAGTGGAAATCATAAATATTTGCATATGTGAGGGCATCCACGATTATATATTACATTCCAAGGTTAACTCTTTGTATTTCAAGAACATTAAAGCATCTTCATGGATTTGAGTGATTTCTACATCTGTTCATTTGGTTTTATGCAAGGTAAATCAACAATTTGCCTATTTACATGTATTTACTTATGTAATTTATTTCTATTTTCAAGGTCAATTCCTAAAAGGGTGTTTTACCAAGGCAAACCCCTTGCCACAAAATTTCTCCCATTTTTATTTTTTTAGGAACATGATATAGAGTCGTCAGATCAAATCTGGGTAGGGCATGAACAATTTTAGGTTCAGTGAAAGTTTTAACCAAAAACCTCGGGGAAACGTCACCAAACTTGAATTTTCCTAGGAACACATCATAAAACTCTATGTCTCAACCACTTTCAACTCATATTTCTTTCGTAGGTCCATTTCATCTTCTAATTTCTGTTTCTATTTGTTTCAACTCATTATCAATTTGTTTCAATCTATTTTTAGCATCTTTTTAGTGTCTTTCCTAATATACCTACTACATCACCTAATCTTTCTCATTTCATTCATTACATCACTTAATGGAAGGAAATATCTTGTTTCCAAATTAGTGCTTGAATCACCACTTGAGCCTATTTGGGGCATTCTTCCTTCCTAATGTGCAATCAGTGAAATAGGGAAGTAATTCATTTATTATATTTATTATTGTATTTCTCTCCCCATTATTCCTATTGTATATAGTGATAGAGGTGGAAGGATAAAGAGAGATAGGGAGAGAGGACACAATTGATAGAGGGGGAATGAGACATGGTAAAATGGACATGGGAGGAAGAGAGAGGGTGAAAGAGGGAGAGGGACTTGAGAGAGGGGGATGCATAGGGGTAAGGGGATAAAGATAGGGTGGAAGGGATAAGGTAGAGATGGAGAGAGTGTGAAAGTGGGAAAGGGAGAGAAAGGAAG
>MU226576.1:551435-568943 GCA_018584345.1 Thuja plicata | reverse complement strand
GGGAGAGGGATAGTGACATTGGGAGAAATATGAGGGACAAAGGGAAAAGGGAGAGAAGGAAGAGAGGGATGAAATAGAGATAGAGATATTATAAAGATGGAGGCTTATAAGGGGAGGTTGAGAGGTGGAGATGGAGAGACACAACTAGCTTGCTGAGACTCTTATAGGGAGAAATGGATGTCAAATACCTTATTAGAGGCAGATAGAGGGTTGGGATGAATAGATTATGATATATGGAGTTGGTGTAATGAAACAATGATGGAGAGGTGGACATAATAGCTTGAAGCCTCAAACCATAAAGGGGTATGTGCAGGATCATGGTATGCCAAAAAGTGACGATGTGAAAAAAAAATCCTCTTTTCACTTGTCCAAAAATGCACTAAAAAGCATGTTGACTTTTTAGTATGCCTGGGTTTTAGTACACAAGGCCAAACCAAAATCCAAGGCACAATTCTAATCAGATATTTGAATTTTTCCAGTAAAACTAATTTAAACCCACGGTATGTGTTTCTCAATTTTCATTGTGAAAACATTGAGAAACTCAACCCTATTTGATATCCAATATAGAATCGGATATACATTGTTTCCATTACAAATTTATTGTAAATTTCAATATGTACATTCAAATTTTAATTTATTTTTGTTATTTGATGTTTTTAAAATGAAATTGGTAGTTTTTAAATATAAACTAGGGTTTATTTGATTTTGTTTATCATTTTTAAAATTGATTGTAATTGCATATTTTTTTTATTGTAATCAGACATGAACTCAAACCAAGCACAAAAACCTCCTAATGATCTTGCAAACAATCCACAACCACCTCTAAACAACCTACAACCACCTGAAAACAATCCCCCATGTCCAGAAGATCAACCAATCCTAAACCCTCGACCTTTAGAGGATTTTATAGGAGAAAATCTAAATTATCCTAGAGGTTTTCATACTACATATGCCAATATCCCCACATTGCACACCATGTTTTCCACCTTGAACTCCATTGTTGAAAACATGGATAAAATTACATAGCAAAATAATGTTGCACTTCTTTGGCGTGATTCCGTGCACGCTGAGTTTGACGATGGGCTTGATTATGATTAGGTTATGAACCTAAATATAACTAAAAATGAAATATGTAACCTTTTTATGGATCCCAAAATGGGATTAAAAGTGGACCCTAAAAATCCTAAGTTGTCAATTAAGTGGTGCACAAATGATGTGATAGGTGACCACTTTTGGGACCGCTGGTGGATGGTTTTTGATAGACCACCCCATAGAAATTTGGATGTCCCATTATACTTTTTAAGAAAATTGTATGCTAAATTTGTGCTTTGTCACAAGGTAAACTACTAGAGCATGAGATGAAACCAGGGCATAGGCTTAGGCACCCCCCAGGATAGGCCATGGGCACACCGAGTGAAATCACACACATATGCCCCCCTGATATTTCACCCACTCCTACATTGCAGCATCTTGATATTCTTTCTAAGGCCGGCTCACAGACTATTAGAGACATTCACACCTTGAGTGATCTACTAGTTAGGCAGAGTGCAACATTGTTTCCTCCTTGTGCTAATTATTCTAGCCCTTCCACATCCTCTATGAGCTCACATGTTTCAGTGTCCCACACTTGCATTATGTGCAAGAATTTGTGCTTGGGTCTCTTGAATGATACCGATGCATATGACTACATCTTTGAGGTGGATGATACAACACATGATGCTACAGGCACTGAAGTACATCATGGAGATGTGCATCACACAAGAGACAAGGAGGGGCATGCAGAGCCATGGACTCCTATTGTTACGGTTAGACTAAACATTTAACTTGTCACACTATATTTAATTTTAAAAGTTCATATTTTTAGTAGAATTTACTTATAATGACTGCCCACTTATGTATATTTATGTGGTCCATTTATGTTCAATTGATGACAGAGGAGGAGATAGCACATGTGGAGGGGTCCATGCTTTTGGTAATTTAATTTGGCCTTGACACTTCCACGGTACATATGTTTTAATGTACTCATTAGTTTCCTTTTTTATAATAGTATATACATGTGTTTTCTAATTTTTATGATCATCTTATTACATAGTGATATAGGTTTCACCAACAGCCAGTGGGGGGGCAATGTGAGGGGGTTTAGGCATTGACAAGAGAAAGATAATTAAGTATTTTAGATTGTTTATGCATATATATACTTGTCACTTGTGTGTACTCATTTTTTATTTTCATGGTTTATTTGACAGAGGGTGGTGTCTGACGATGTCGTGAGACCGATTGGCCACGATAGAGTCATAGGAATCTCAATTTGCAGTGATAGCCCCATGGTACATAAATTTCTAAATTTATTTGTTTGTATTTTACTATCAAGTATATATATTGTTAATTCATGATTGTATCAAGTATATTTTGACTTTTGTAGGTCACCCCTAGTTTGAGGGAGGTACAACACCAAGGCTTTGTATCATTGCCGACCCAACCAACATTGCCTAAAGAAATTTCAGCACAGGTAATCTTTAATGTTAATTAAATTATTTTGTAAATATATTTTTCTACCAAGGATTTAACATTAAATAGTATAAATCATAGATCAATATCATTTTTTCAAATATATATAGGTCGCAGTCGATATTGGTGGCAATGTCCCTTCGCTACCAAGGACATATGTTAGGACTCCTGACCGCATGAGGAGATAGAGAGGTGAGGTACATGAGAGTTCAATTTTAAAATATGTTTATTTATTATAGCTGACTATGATTTTGATTTTTTATTTATGATTTGTAGAAACCATATAAATTAATTAATTTAACTCGGGGTTTTACTTTTGTGTTCATGTAGGATCCATCAGAGCCAAACAATACTCGAAGAGGCTCAATTTTGATGATCCACTAGTAGAATAGGATGTCCTAGAAACATTTGTAGTTGTTTCTTATTTTGAGATTCCATATGACACATTTTGAGATGGCGTATGCCATATTGTATCTAGATATGTAGATTTCGTAAATATTTTGAGATGGCATGTGCCACATTTTGTACAAAACAATTTCTTATATATATAGAACATGTTCATTTTTGGATATTTTAACTTTTTCGTGTATTGTATGTATGTATTATTTTCATATTATATATTTGTCATGCATTGTATTTATGTATGTATGTTCATTTTCATATTATATCTTTGTCATGCGTTGTATGCATGTATTATTTCTATATTACATCTTTGTTATGTGTTGTATGTATGTATGTATGTTCATTTTCATATTATATCTTTGTCATGTGTTTTCATGTGTAATAGACCTAATTAGGCTTCATTTCCAAAGAAAATACCCTCAAAGTCTTTTGTCCAACCAAATTAATAGGATAATAGGTATAATAGACTGCAATTGGGTAATAAAATCCAAATTTGCATACCCTAACTCGACTTCCTTATAGGGTAACTGCAACTGGGCTGATACATGTAATAGACCTTAGGGACACTTTAGTATGGGGTGGTCATAGATTTTATATATATCTCTATGGGAAGAATGGGGTTGTAACCAGGGTTCACCTAGCCAATTGGGGCTAATAGAACATACAGTTTGGTCCTAGGATGAATAGTTTGAAAGATGCACCATTGAGAAACTTTCAACTGAGCAACAATGCAATTTTTTGCACCAACCGAGATTGGGTCGTCAAATGGAAACCAAGAAGAATATTCCAAAATTGAGCTACATGCTTGTAGGACTTCCCAAGAAGGCCCTTGTGCACTTCACTATTCTCTTATACCCCTCATGACATCTGAGATATCACCCTCCAAAAATTGCTGCCCGATTTGGCTTAGTGCACCTTGGGAACACTTAGGTACGACATGATTTGGAAAATTCTTGATGCTACATGGGAAAAAAAAGGTCTCCAATAGCATTTACTAGGCCAACAAGAGCCAGTGGAGCTTATGGTTTGGTCCCATGATGAACAATTTGAAAGATGCACCATTGAGCAACTTTCAACTGAGCAACATTTTTTTCTGCACCAACCGAGATCAGGTTGCCAAATGAAAACCAAGTGGAATATCCCAAAAATAAGTTGTGTGGTTGTAGGCATTCCAAAGATAGTCCTTGGGCACTTCACAATTCTCTTATACCCCTCACGAGGTCTGAGATATCTCCCTCCAAAAATTGCTACCCATTTTAGCTTAGTGCACCTTGGGAACACTTATGTCCACCATGTGTTGAAATGTTCTTGATGATACACTAGTGAAACAAGATCTCCACTAGCATTTACTAGGCCAACCGGAGCCGATGGAGCTAAAGTTTTGGTCCCACAATGAACAATTTAAAAGATAAACCATTGAAACCAAGTGGTGCATCTTTCAACTGAGAAACAATGCAACTTTTGGCACTTTTACATCAATAATTATCGCTCTAGAAAACCTTAAATTCAGCTTTGAAAATCTTCATTCAACTCTCCTTCAGCTTTGGAACATAATTAGCTCTTGACTAAATGCTTGGTGAATTAAAATGACACTAAAATATCCTTTTACCTTAGTTTGAAACAACTTTTCAATGTCTAGTCCGTCATTCATGTTCATACGAGTGAAAAAACAATTTAAATTCCTTAATTAGTAAGTTTGATTTCTTGTCGTTGATCTCCTTGCATTGGATGATCTAGATCAGTCAATCTCTCATTTATGTCTAACGTGGAAAATTGGCCCATTAAATGACCAATAAGAATTACCCAAGTCACCACCTCATCATTTGGCCCTACCTTCAGCTTGCGTTCATTGACTGGGATACATGGCATCATCTCATGATGTCACAGTCCTTAAGTTCCTTGCATCTTCAATTGCATGATCATAATAGTTTTCAAATCTTCTTGAAACTTACCCTACCAGTATGTAAGCCATTTAATCTATGCCATTAATTGTCAAGCATATTTTCCTGTGGTTTAAATGATCTTTGTTTATTTTGAGCACATGTAGAAAGGTGGGACTTTAAGTAGTTCGATAGATAACCCAATGCAATTAGCATAAAGTATTAAAACATTTTCAATAGTTTCCTTGGCAACATAGAGAGTGACAGATGGAGGCCTCCCGCTATGCTGCTTTCAAAAAAGTCTTCAACGGGACATCATCATGACATCACAGGGCTAATGGAAAAGAAACACATAGAAAATTGCTAGAAAGGTAAAGGGTACCCGCCTAGAACAAAATCCAACCCTTAACATATATCATTTAAAACATGGACCACAGGTCGACATAATAATAAAGTGCTAAAACTTAGGAAAAGTTGTAGGACTTAGGAAAATTAAAAGGCAACCACGCATAAAATACTAACCTATTAACATAAACTTAATCCCTTTCAACAAATAGCAACCCTTTCATTAAAATAACTTAAGGCCCTAAAAAGGTAACATCCAATTATAATGAACCTAGGGTTAAGTTTAAAATATTTTTCAACTAAATAAAACTCTAAACCCTAAACCAAAATAGAGAGTACTTCAAACAAAAGGATTTGACCCAAAGATCACCAATGCACAATTTTTTTTGTAGGAATCAAAAATAGCACTACCAGAATGAACTCATCTTAACTAGGTCGGTGAGGGACCTAATTTATAACAATTAATAAATTATGATTCATTCCATAATGTGATCCATTGAATGTCAGCCAGGACATTCCAATGACCCATATCAATAACCTCGAACACAGTCCAGATCCATAAATCACGCTTTAAACCTCTGCAACATGTTGCATCATCATGTTGGCTAAGAATAAAAGAAGAATACCAACACATTACATGAGAATCATGTAGCTCGATCACTTTGAACAATGTGAACTAGAAACATTATTAGAACACGATCAAGAAACATTAAGTACCCCAGCAACCTTTACATCAACATGAACTCAAGATCTAAATTCATTAATGCACTATTGATCAGGAATATCATCTTCAAACTCAAGAAAAATAGCTTGCCAACATCCAAATCATGAACCACTCCAGCTAAGGACACATATGCACGTCCCAAACTCACTACTAGGTTAGCAACCAAGAACTCTCCAACACCGATCTGTACCAATCCAAAAATTGAAACTCTGTCACTTTTTGAACAACCAAAGTACTAGTATCTGATAAATCAATCACAACTCTCACAAACCATCACTATAAAATCTACAAACCAACATGCATCAAATAAAGACATATCAAAATACAATTGTATGATCGCAACTATAGATCTTTTGTGCAATATATGTACCAAGCAATTCAACCTTACTGAACATACCAGGAACATTGTCTTTAATAGTAGAAACATGTTGACATTAATTAAAAAACATCAATACTAGTATAAATATGCACAATCTGAACAACATCTCAGTAATATCCAACAATATCCCCCTTTTGCATTGATGGAAACATATGATGTGTGATCAATTCAAGCAATACACAAATAAATAATACCAACAACAATATCAACAATACCCACAATATGACATCTATGTTTTACAATCTCTCCCTCATTCAAAATATCTCTCCTTAAATATTTCTTATTTTTCACATGAATATCTCTCCCCCTTTGATATCAATGACAAAGGAACATATATGCACTAAGTCATAGAGGCCAAAAAATCTAAACAACACATCTCATGAAATATTTACAACACACTACTCCCCCTAAGGTGAAGCCACCAAAACATCAATCTAGAAGAATGAAATCTCTGTAAGCACACTGGATTGATACATCTCAATGCATCTCTAGCTCTGATTAGGATGGTAAATCACCCCAAGCTCACCTCTAGCAAAAACTTTAGTGGCGATTATTCGCCATTTGGAGAATGTCGCATGTTGGTGACCTGAGAATTGGCGAATATTTTGCAAATATTGGATTGACCCTATGGCCCAAAATTTATTAATATTGGGTCCAATGCTCGGGCCCATCACCCATCGGTTTATTTAATTTTCTCTATTTCTTACACATTATCGCCAATGGAATTTAATTTTTGGTCTCTGTAAATTTTAAAAATTTGCCTATAATTTATAAGCAACATTGAATTGATGGCCTATATTCGCCAATAGTTTTATACATATATATTTATAGGTGGCCCCAAATTTGCCTGGCATTTTATGGATGCGTGTCTCAAACTAACACAATTTTTGTAACTTTATTAATCATACGAAGGTATAGGACGACCCATAATTGCCTCAAAAATAACAAAAGATGTGTTATAATTACACGGGCTTCACCAAATATTGTATACCTAATACCTCTCACCGAATTCGCCAAATAAGGATTAGTATAAAAACATTCTGATATCTCTATTTGATTGATAATAAAGTTTCAGACTGTTGAGTGCAACTGCATACTGCATTGGCGAGTCGCGACTACAATTGAATTTGAGGCAAAGGTAAGTGATACTTATTCTGCGACTATAATTTTGAGTTTGTTATTATTTAGTGGTAACTAGTTAGAAAATAGTGGTTACCAACGAGACCTCAAATATTATTTTAGGGCCAATGAATCATATTTATATATATATATAGTCTATTATCACTTCTTCAACAATTTGATATTTTTTTGCACTGGAAGTCATTGGAGAATGGAGATGTCGAACAAGAATATGGGTAAGGCTCCTACAAGTGGGGAAAGCCAAGAGAGGCCAGCAAAATATAGAACCTTATCATTGTACTTTAGTCATGGTGTTGGAAATTTTTTTGTCCAAAATCAAGAAGCTTCTTTATCATAAGTAGATTTTGAAGATTCACAACCTAAAACTACATGACATATTGAAGAAGTAGACGAACCTGATATCTCAGATCATGATGAACTTGAAGAAGATTTTTAGTTAAATACCCAAAGTAGCCATAGTGATATAATAAACTTGGATGAGACTGAGAATGTGAGAGATGATGATGTACAAGTAGAATTTGGGCAAATAAATTACTAGGTGACTAAAAATTTTAGTCACATGACTAAAACTGATCATGTTCTATCAATTTTTGTAATTCACAAATATAAATGACTAAATAAATGAACAATTTGGTCATTGGGTAAAATGACCAAATAAATGACTAAATAAATGACCATATAAATTTAACTAAATAAATGACTAAATAATTAGTCACCCTTATAATAAAAATGACTAAATGAATGATTAATACTCCTTTACACATTAAAATTTGATAATATCATATACTTATATTCTTAGAAGTTGCATTTCACCAATAATGTGTGTTCGCCATTAGACTTTTTGTTTATAAAAGCCTCACTTTTAGCTAATATTTTACATTAATCAAATCAATGAAAACAAAAAATACAAGGTCACAAACCCATAGTTACAACTCTTAATTGACTGATCATTGAAGATTAATAAAATTATTTTACATCAAATAATATTTATTAAGTGAATGATAAAACACCAAATCACTTAATAAATATATTTCACATTTTAAAATTAACATGAAAAAATTATAATAAAAAATAAACCTTTAATTTTTGGTGGCAACCTAGGTTCACATTATAAAGTTAACATGCAAAAATTATAATAAAATAAACATTTAATTTTTTCCAGCAACCTAGGTAGGCATACAATGCCATTCATTCTTCTAATTTAAGCAAAAAAAAATTCTCTGCTCCATGTCGCCATGCTAACAGGGTTTTCTAGCTGTTATGTGGTTTTTTTATGGTTTCTTCTGTGCAAATGGTGACTTCTAGTTGAGGTAGATCTAGTAAGCTCATGTTCTCTCATGTCAGGAAATAATGAAAAAGTCTTCTATGTCTTTTAATGCTCCAATTTTGAGCACTATGAGTCTAAACCAAAAACGTATGTTATTGGAAGCCTTATCATGTGATTGTTCCATTGTTTTTATTTGTAATTATTATTTTTGTTCTTTAAATGACGTGTTCTTTTTCTAAGATTGAGATGGCCATTTTCCTTGTTTGAATACATCTGGATCTTGACTTGAATCCATTCTTCTTGTCTGTGTTTTTTCTTACCTCTTTTTGGGCTTGAAGTTGACTATCTCTAGCTCATTAGATCATTGTCTTTTTATAGAAAGAATATCTTTGTCATATTACATTCCCTCATTTCCCCTTTTGGTATCTAGCAATGTGTCACTATTTCACACTATTTTCCTACTACACCCCTAATCGTTGCTTTGAGAAGCATCTTTGTTGTGCCCTGCATATGATCATTGCACCATCTTGATATATTGGAACACTATTTTGACCTTCCATGTGACATTGTTGACACATTTGTTAAATTTATTTCATTAGATTAATTTATAATTTACCATCACTCTACTTTAACTGATCCATCATTTGCTTAGTTTTAAAAATCTTACCAGGAAAAAATCTTCCCACAACTTTAGCAATCACTGTGTAAGTTTTTTTTATGTATTTTAGGGAGGCTCTATGTATGACCAATATCTTCCAAGAACTCAATTTATTGTCAAACAGTACATCCTGGATTAGTGAAATCCCCTTACTCTGCCATATTTTAGAAGAACAACATTGTGTTAAAGCCAACAGTTTGTCCTTTAGGTAAATGCCCCACCAAATAGATCTACCAATGACAGCAAAATAAGGGTTTTTCCCAGCAACATTTCTTGAACAAATTAGAGGTCTTACCTGACACCTTGCCTTCCAAATGGAATGGAAGACCTTAGACCCACATACCCTAACCTCAAAATCACCCAATATAGTGTCAAATATAGGCACTTGCTTCCATTTTTTTCCCCTTTTTTGATGGCTTCCCTTTCAATATTATTTCTGATTAATACCTTCCATGGCTCATTACCTTCCAAAGCTATGAGTATCCATTTGGATGCTAAGGAAATACCTTGTGTCCTTAAGTCTCTTAGTCGACCAAGTTCCCCTAGGTGTTTAGGACAGCACATACACACCACACATACAGAAAGATACATCAACTAGCCCAAACACCATGAGAGGCCCAGGTGGCACCATCCGAACGTACAAGCAGAGGCGCCAGGGGCCACTTGTAGAGCCTCGTAATTGACTAATTTATTATCCCAAAGTTCTATTTCTTGTAATTTTTTGTTTTTACTATATGAAGTATTTTGTTTCTAATTATTTATGCTCCATGAGAATTTATTGTATTTATCTCCTCATGTTTTTATTTAGTTTATCATGGATAACATAGATGATTATGTTTTATTGGTTGTGGATGCAACTATTACTTCAGGGATCATGCCATAAATTTAGGCCTCTTAGAAATGGTTTAATTAGGTATCTGGCATTTTATTACAATTAGCTTTAGATGTTGTTTTTATCAATCTAATTTATTTGTTTTAGTAATTTTTACAGAGCTAAGTCTAGATTTGATCAGTTTGGTTTACTATCTTCAATAATTTTTATAGAACCAATTCTAGATTCAATTTTTCATAAAAATTTAATTTGCCAAAATTATTATGTGCATTTTTTTGGAACCTATCTAAATATTTGGACAATTTTGGTGATTGAGTTCTTGTTTCTATTGTGTACAGGTGTTTCTCATCTCCACTTTGCAAGTATTTTTAGAGAAGTAATTTGAAACTCTTCTATGTTGTGAGTGTGACTTGTAGGAGGTATGTATAAAGTGGTTTAATTGATGTTCCAAGTATCTTACATTATCTATTAATGCTTGGTCTTGATTTGTAAGATATTTTAGAAGGATGAAATGCTAGGGATCACAAAAAATTTGATCAAAGTTATACTACTTAATGCTCATTGAATGTGAGTATTTTGTATAATGTCTGTCAAAATTTTTAATTTTTTTTCAAGCAAGTCCACAAGAAATTTCTAGATTCAACAAGGTTAAATGATCAGGATTCCCTGCTTAATCAATGTATTGATGTTATTTTAACATGAAGATCCTTCAATAACATATTAATTTATATTGTAGGATTATTATAAAGTTTCCTTCTTTTGTTTGAGATACGAAGGAAAGAGATTTATCTATTTATATTTTATAAATTGACTGCTGACATACTTAATGTTTAGTTTATGTTTCCAAGTTGAAAACAAAGTTGTCAACTTTGGCAACTTTTACATCCTTTTATAATGTGATCAATCACATTCACAAGGTCTTTTTTTCAATTTGACCGCAGTAAACATATATTAGTGACAATGATTAGAGTAATTTCCCTTGCTAGGATGGTTTAAGAATTTAGGACAATTACGTTAGATTCTTTGGGCAAGATCTTTAGAATAATAATGACACAAACAATTAACTATTGTCAAAGATCGTATTCCATAAACCCAAACATTTTCAACTCATACTTCTTATAAAAATTCTTGTATACCACCAACTAAATTTATGTCATATCCAAAGCATAATTTTATTTGATCCTAGACCAAGACTAAGGATAAATAACACATACACAGATATACCATGCAATGAACTAGAAGACCCATAGCTCATAAGATGAACACAAAGGAGAGATCTAAAAGTGGAATATTTAAATTAATTATATAGAATCATATTCTTGTATAAATTTGTTCTCAAAGTACAAAACCACTTCAATAACCAAACTGTTACAAGATTTATGGAGTGCTTTTGTCAAATGACTGCATGGTTCCTACAACTTCTTCAAAATTGTTCGAAGTCTTCTAAGTGGATCCTTTCTTCTTTGTTCTTTTTTCTTTATGCTCATGATCTTTTGTGCCCACTGTCTCTTTCATTTTGCTTGAACATATACATTAAATGAAACATGACAAGGCATTTCACTTTCATTGTTCAATTGTAGGATACTTGTCCCTCTAGGATTCAAACAACTCATCACTAGGCCAAGGAAACCCAACAATCTCATGCTTCTTACCCTCTAGCTCATCCCAATCCATCTTCAACTAACAAGCCTCCTTCTTCCAAAAATGAAAACATGCCCTAGCATTTTCAAGTACTTCTATAGTTTAGACAAACAAGATAGTACTGTTCAGGATCAAAATGTTGTTCATCCTTATAGATAATTCCTCATTCATCGCATGCATCCACTTATCTTTATCTTTCAATTTACCATTTTTCCTAAAGATACTAGGACATATCTCACACTGAGCTCTAGAGTATTCATTTCTCAATACATCTACTTTTGATTGGACTCTATTCCTTTTTATGTGAAACTCCACCATAGTTTTGACAAGTTTGTATGTGGTTTTTATTTAGTCATCACTATTCTCCTCCATATTGGATGAAGAATGGAAAAAAATCAGCTCTAGGAGCCTCCCAATCTATTTGGGCAACAAAAGGTCCAAGGTGTCCTTTTCTAACTCCAAAGACCCTAGGATACTTTCTATCTTTTCCCCATTTGCATAAATCGATGCATGTTCTAATGCTTTGGCGAACTGCATAATAGCATTTCTTACCCAACCCTCAAATTTTTGCTTATATGCGCCTTTTTCATCTTTCAAATCTTTAGCTTCTTTCAGAAATTATTCTTTCATCTTCTTTAAACTCTCTCTTTCCTCTTCTAAATTTTTTATTTCAGATTTGAATTTCATTTCTGACATGGAACCAAGAGGGAAAGGGGATGGGGGTACTCTACAATAGGACTAGATGAGGCAGGCTGGGCTGAAGTTTGAGCAATCATCATTTGAGGTTATGTCTAGATTTTTTGCTAGCCCCTTAGGTGTACAATAACCCTATCATTTTCCATGAATTCTTTCTTCACCTCATTGTAAGCTTGAAACAATATCTCCAACTTTGTCCTGATTTCTTCCTTCTCCTTAGCCTCCTTTTTTGAGACATGATCATTCAACTTGGAAACCTCAAGTACTAAGCCAGATGATTCTACTCCTAAGATATCTCCTACCCTTCTTATCACTAGGCTGCCTGAGAAATCATTTGGGACATCTTCATTTCTTCTCTTCTTTAGTTCCCACATGACTAATGCAGTATGATCCTCACTGAACATAACACCCTTGCTTCCTTGTTGGGTTGTTCCTAGCATGTCTCTTGCAAATTTTTCTCCTTTTCTCATAGCATCAAACACTACTACATCTTCTATGTCCCACTTAGGGAGAAGAAGGACTCCAAATTTTTTGACTAAGTCTCTTCATTCTTCAAGACTAATCTTCTCAAATTCACCCCACATCTCCTGCTTTACTTCAGCCTCAATAACATTCAAATTCTTATCAAGTTGTTCTCTATGCCTCTTTTGACATGTATCCTTGAACCTATCAATATTTGTTCTCCATAAGAACTGCATGAATGATCTAGCCTTGATAAACTTGTCATCTGATAGAAATTCACAGGTTTCTTTCTTTGTAATTGGATCCAATTCCTTTCTAGCAAACTCTGCAACTGTGAGGTCTAATGTTATTTCTTTACGGGCCTCAGGAATTCCCTCTTGAATTTCCTCATGTGTGATGGAAATCCTCCCTATTTTGTCCATATGTAGCAATTTCTCTGCTACTCCTTGTTCATCAATGTGTAGAGGGGATGGAGATGGTGCGTAGACATTTTCAATATGTTGTACTTCTTTCGCTATTATGCACCTTTTTAGGGAAGGTTGTGATTCAAGGTCAATAACCATTGGCCTTTTCCTTTGGATGTAGAACCTTCTTCCTGAGTCTTCTGACTCTTTTGATATATGAACCCTTTGGGAAAAATGACATTTGATGAACTATAACTAATTGAATGTTTGAAGATGATAAGTTGATGATCACCGAGATGCAAAAGTGAATGTAAGACATTAAATTAGTTAATGTATTGTATTGTCATTGATGTCAATGTGATATGTTTTGATTGTTCATGCACATATTTTCATAAAATTAAAAGAGTTGAAGGGACAAAGCTTATGTGGTTGGTAAAAGATAAAAGTTCAGTATACACTGAGTGGCAGTAAACACCGACGGACAATGCACACTAACAGATAGAAAACACCGAGCAGTTCACAGTGTAAACCAAGAAAGTGATTACCGAGAAGAATTGAAGTTGATGCTTGAGCATAACTGAAGTTGATGCCTGAGCATAACTGAAGTCATTGACTGAGCACAACTGAATTCCTTGACCAAAAATAACTGGAGTTAGAAAATGAAAAAACTACTTAGCTGGCAGAGCTATATTTAGAGTTAACTGATTGATTGTTTTATTTTCATCGATTAGATAAGCTAAAGATAAGGAGATTTAAAGCTAGTTTTATTCCTAGTTAACAAGGAGAGATTTGTGGAATAAAACTAAAGCAAATCTTTGCGAAATAAAGAAAAGCATGGCAAGATTTGCGGATCAAGAAGTGATCTACGATAAAAAAAAGAATATTTAATGGTGAAATCATGTCTATATAAAGAGGAATTCATTATGAAGTGAGGAATGTTGAATATAATTCTGGTGAAGATAGAAGTCTTCATGCAGATCTAATCATACAAGCTGAAGAATAGAGCCAAAGAATTTTGTAGACACTAAGCAACAAAGGACAGAGCATTCACTGAGAAAAAAGAAGAAAGAAGGGGAGAAAAAGAGTTAAATAGGATATTAATCATAGAGGTATTATTGGACTAACAATAGATCTGAAAATCTACAAGTTAAAGTTGTATTATTGAACAGATCATTTACTTTTTCAATTTAACCATTGATTCAAAAAATCTCTTAACCGAGTGGGATTTAACCATCCTTATTGTATTGAGATACTCAAGAGTATCAAAAGGTTTTCTTGTTGACAACATAGTGAATGCTAGGTCAAAAGATAAATTTTTACTTTTGAATCCTCTAACAAGGTCGCCCTTAACAGTGTTTTTGTAACCTTTAACATGGTTGGCTCTTCATCAAGCTCAATTTAGAAGAGTGAAAATTTTGGGTTACCGGTCCCAAGTGGGATTTCCCTTAACATGGTTTCCACATTAAAATCCATGTGTCAAATGTGTATTTATTTCATTTCATTGATTGTTTACTTTACACATTACTAAAACTAGATTGGTCAGTAAACACTAAGTTTAATTGCTGCTACTTGGTAAAGGCTATAAAAAGATAAACAATATATCTTATCGAGCAGTATATATATTTGTTAAAGTTATTTAAGGCATACATCTTGAAGGACTGAAAAATAAATAGAGGATATTATATTTGTGATATAACTTATGGTTAGATTATTGGAATTATTTATAAAGGCCACTGAGTCACCCACCTCTTAGTTATTCTAACAATTGGTATCAGAGCTTTGGTGCTTGGAAGAGAGTTTAAAGATTTAAGCTAAAGATCACACGATGAGTAAAAGGGATGTGCCTAAGTTGAACAAAGACAACTTTGCATCATGGGAAAGTAGGATAAGACTTCATCTATCAGGTATTGGAAATGATGTCACATAATAATTGGATGTTGAATATGTTGCACCTAGTGGACCTATGAATATTGATCAATTGAGAGAAACATGAACACAATTATATGATGATAGAACTGGCTTCTTCACTATCTGATGCTGAATTTGAAGATGTCAAATCATGCATCACTGCAAAGAAAACATGGGACAAAACCAAGCTAGTACATGGAGGAGAGACAAATGTGTTGAGAGCTAAAGTTGAAAGCCTAAGAGGAAAGTTTGATGACCTAAGAATGAAATAAGGAGAGAACATCACTCAGTATAGTAGTAGAATCAAAGAAGTTGTTAATGCTATCTAAGGAGTAGGAGGAGTACTTAAGGAAGAAAAAATTGTAAGTAAAATTATGAGAACCTTACTGCCTGTTTATTCTATTAGAGTATCTGCAATTCAAGAAATGAGAGTAGTAGAAAACAACAATGTTAATCTTGATAGTTTAATTGGTAGACTTATTTCATTTGAGATGAACAACTATGACAACAATGTCTTACCAACTATTGAGTCTGCATTCAAATCTTCTCTGAAATTTAAGCAAATCTAGTAACAAACACACTTTGAGAAATGATAGTGAAAGTGTGATGACATGTAACTGATTGAATGTTTGAAGATATTAAGTTGATGATCATACAAGGCATTAAATCAGTTAATATATTGTATTGCCATTAATGTCAACTTGATATAATTTGTATGGTCATGGAAATACTGCCAAAGACTTCAAAGAACCGATGAATCAATACTATGATATCAATAATACATACAAGTCAATTATTCACTAAATGACTGCATACACTAACGGAGTGCACACTGATGGTCAGAGTAAGAGAGTAGAGTCACAATGTTACCCGATGAGCTAATGCACAGTATTACTGACGAGTAGAGTTACAATGTTGCCCGACGAGGAAAGTACATAGTAACCCAACATAGATAATTTTAGTGTTGCCCGATGGAGAAGACAAGGACGGAGATCCCGATGACAACTAAAGTAACACCGACGAAATAGTCAGTTATCACCGATGACTAACTGAAGTGTTGACCGACATAACAAAGAGTTTAGAAAATGAAAAAATGCTTAGCTGTGAAGAAGCTAAAGATAGAATTAACGGATACTTATCATTGTTTTAATCATCTAGATAAAGTCAGAGATAAGTAATTGATTTAAAGCTGATTTTTCCAATTGGCAAGAAGATCTCTTTGAGATAAATCAGGAGTTTTCTTTAAATCTATTGGCGAGAATTGTGGAACACACCAAGAATCAAGAAAGCCAAGAAAAGGGGAAATCATGTCTATATAGAGACCAACCCAATTCATTACAAATGGGGGATTAGGTGAGGAGAAAAAGAGAAGAGGAAAGATGCTAAATAAAATCTGAAGGAGAATAAAGTCTTCTTTCAGTCCTGATCAACAATTTGAGGAAAGAGCTAGATTCCACAGACATCGACAAATAGTGAGACAAGCATGACAGAGCAGAATAGTGTGGAGAAAAGGTATAAGTGATTATATTGATCAGAGATGTAGAGGACTTACAATAGATCTAAAAATCTGCAATTGAGTTGTATGTATGAACAGATCATTAGTGTTTTTGTTTTACCATTGAAGCATAAAGCCTCTTAACCGAGCAGGACTTAAAAGTATTTTAAAATTGAGATAATTCCCAAGGAGTACCAAAAATGTTGATCATAAAAGTAGCATTGGATATGCCCGATACCTATTGATAAGCCAAGTGAGTGTTTGATCAAGGATGGTAGCATTAGATGCTAGATACTAGGTGACAAACTATTCTTAAATCCTCTAACAAGGTCACACCTAACAGTGTGTTTGTAATCTTTAACAGGGTTGGCTCTTAACAGGGCTCACTTTAGAAGAGTGAAAATTTGCGGTACCGGTCCTAGTGGTTTTTCCCTTAACAGGGTTTCCACATTAAAAATCCATGTGTTATGTGTTTATAGTTTATTACTTTACTATTTTACATTTCACATATGCATTTCTGGATTGATCGGTATACTCTACATATTTACTGTGTTTTGATAAATAGCTAATTGTTTATCGGTAATCATATAGAAGAGAGATTAACAAAGCAATCCAACAAGTAGAAAATTGATTAAAGTAATTCAAGGCATACATCTTGTAGGATAGAAGATAACTTGAGACATAATCTGTGGTTATAAGTTTTAAGGGTTGATTTAAGGATTAATTTTTGAGGCCACTGATTCACCCCCCCTCTCAGTTATTACTAA
>MU226576.1:534293-545258 GCA_018584345.1 Thuja plicata | reverse complement strand
GTAGCATTGGATATGCCCGATACCTATTGACAGGCCAAGTGAGTGTTTGATCAAGGATGGTAGCATTAGATGCCAGATACTAGGTGACAAACTATTCTTAAATCCTCTAACAAGGTCACACCTAATAATGTGTTTGTAACCTTTAACAGGGTAAGCTCCTAACAGGGCTTACTTCAGAAGAGTGAAAATTTGGGGTACCGGTCCCAGTGGTTTTTCCCTTAATAGGGTTTCCATGTTAAAAATCCATGTGTTATGTGTTTATGCTTTATTACTTTACTATTTGACATTTCACATATGCATTTCTGGATTGATTGGTATACTCTACATATTTACTGTGTTTTGGTAAATAGTCAAATTCTTATTGGTAATCATACAAAAGAGAGATTAACAAAGAAATCCGACAAGTATAAAATTGATTAAAGTAATTCAAGGCATACATCTTGTAGGATAGAAGATAACTTGGGACATAATCTATGGTTATAAGTTTTAAGGGTTGATTTAAGGATTAATTTTTGAGGCTACTGATTCACCCCCCCTCTTAGTTATTACTAACAAAGTGATAGTGATGAACAAGAACTTGATGAATTAAAGCACTAATGGCTAGAATATTACATAGAGGTAAAGGAAGATACAAAGGTAAATTACCATTGGTCTATTTTAATTGCAAAGAAATTGGAAATTTTGCTGCTAGATGCCCTAAAAAGAGAAATGATGAAAGAAATAGTGAAAGATATTATAAAAGAAGTTTGATAGAAGTGATGACCAAGACTACATAAGAAATTGACACTCTGACAGAAGAGATAATTGAGACTATAAGGACAAAGGCAAGAAGTCTTCGTACTTGGTTGAGAACAAAGCTAAAAATACCGACACTGAGTCTGATGAAGATGTTGAGGTAGTATTTGTTGCTCTGAAAGATGATTCAGATGAAGAAGAAAGGTATGTTGAAACTGCACTCATATATAAAGTTAGCAAAAATTATGTCTATATTATTGATAGTGGCTATACTCACCACATGAATGGAGATAAGAAAAAGTTTGAAAATTTTGAATATTATAATGGTGGATTAGTTAGGATGGGTAATGACTCACCTTGCCCATTTGAAGGAAAAGGAATCATCATGTTGAATAATATGAACAGATGTGAAAATGCATATTGGGTGAAAGGACTTAACTATAATCTATTGAGTGTTTCATAACTAAATAACATAGGACACCGAGTTGCCTTTGAGAACAAAAAGGTAAAGATCTATAATGGAATAGGAAAGTTAATCGGTACTGGTGAACAAACAAAAGGTAACCTATTCTATCTTGATAATATTGAGACCACTTTTTTATTGGCTAGAAATGAAGACATTTGGTTGTGGCATAAAAGGTTATGTCATGTGAATTTTGACATGGTTAGGATAATAAAGAAAATAAAAGTAAGAGGCTTATCGAGTATGTCAAATCCCGACCATATCATGTGTAAGAATTGTCAAAAAAGAAAAATGATAGAGTTTAGTTTCAAGAGAAAAACCTACACATCTAATGCTATTCTAGAGTTAGTCCATACTAACTTATGTGGACCAATGAGAAAAAGGAGCTATTATGGTGATAGACACTTTGTTATATTTGTTGATGACTATTCTAGGATGATGACTGTTATCTTCTTAAAAGAGAAATCTGAAGCATTTAAGATGTTCAAATGATATAAAGCTAAATTTGAAAAACAAAGTGGAAAGGAACTGAAATGTCTGAGATCAAATAGAGGAGGAGAATTTATTTCTAATGAATTCACTAAATTTTGTAATGAGCATGGAATTACAAGATAGGTTTCTGCACCGAGGACTCCACAACAAAATGGGATTGCTGAAAGGAGGAATAGATCAATTGTTGACTGTACCAGAACACTGATGACTGAAAAATGCATCACACAAACATTCTGGAGAGAAGCTATAAGTATTGGTGTCTATACACTAAACCGAGTTCAATTAAAGAAAGACACCAATAAGACACCTTATGATCTATGGTATGGATACACACCAAATGTGAGTTACTTTAGAATTTTTGGAAGTCAATGTTATATATTGAAAGATGATAGAAATGGGAAACTTGACTCTAAAAGTGATGAAGGAATATTTCTAGGATATTCTACTAAAATAAAAGCTTATAAATGTCTTAACAAATCTTCTAACAAAATAATTGAAAGCGCAAATATTAAAGTGGATGAATTTGTTAAGAAAAATGACAAGGAAAGAAGAAAGGAACTAGAAGATTACAATATATTTGTGTACATTGAAGAACCTAACACTTTTCCTGAGCAACATTGTAAAGCTACCAAGAGACATAACATTTCAACTGAGAAACAAGATGCATACATCGAGAATCAGGAAAATTGTCACAATGCTGAACTGAGCGATGAAGATCAAAATGATGAAAAAAGATCTAAACCTAAAGTTTTTAAGTACGTTAGAAGAGACCATCCATGAGAGTAGATCATTGGAGACAAAAGAGCTGGAATAAGAATAAGAAGTAAGTCACTTAACACTAGATGTTTGATTTATGATTTTGAGCCTAAATTTGTTAATACTGCACTTGATAATCAGGAATGGGTTAGTGCAATGAATGAAGATATTGAGAAGATTGAGAAGAACAAAACATGGACATTAGTACCAAGACCAAGTGACAAAAATTTCATTGGTACCAAATGGATTTTCAGAAACAAACTGAATGAGAATGGAGAAGTCACAAGAAAAAAATCAAGACTAGTCTGCAAAGGGTATGCACAAGAAGAAGGTATTGACTATGGAGAAACCTTTGCACCCATTGCTAGAATATGAGTAAGGATTCTACTTTCTTATGTTTCTTTCAAAGGATTCAAAGTATACCAAATGGATGTTAAATCTACATTTCTGAAGGGATTACTAGAAGAGGAGGTATACATTAAACAACCTGAAGGGTTTGTTAATCCTAACAAGAGGAACATGGTTTTGTTAATCTCTAAGTTCTCTATGATGATTAGTGACCAACACTTAGTCATTCACTTAGGCAGTTTTTAGTTGGCTATCACTGTGGCCGAGCTAAAACTATGCAAGGACAAGCAACATTGCCGAGCAGTATTCAGGTTGCCGAGTAGTATCATGTCGAGCTGAGTAAGATACTCAATGCCAAGCGACAAAGATGATAAGTACCAAGTAGAACAATTTTTGTATACATGTCTAGAATGATTCAAACTTTGAGGATAAGTGTTCAGGCTGACTTATATAAGCTTTTTGGGCCAACTTATGTATGAATTTAATATTTTCCTATGGAGTTGGTTATGCATTTAATTGTTTTATCTTATGCATGATCTATTGTAATCATTAATTGTAATACCTTCAATATATGGGTATTAGATCTTGATCATTGATTTAGATCTTTCTATTAGACTTGAACAGATATATAAGATTTCTTCTAAACCCTATTTTGAATGTGTAGAGAGAAGTGTGTGTGGTGACTGCATTTTGAAGTGAAATGCACAAAGGGTTATTTTGTTAAGAAGCAGAGATCAAGCAGAGTGACAAAATAGTGAACAACAGAGTAAAGTTATATAAGATTGTGAGATCATAGAAGGTACTGGAAAGAGGAGATCTATCATCAGCATGTGAGTGCATAATGAAGGATCAATACTAGAGACATTCTAATTATTGTATTAGATGAAAATATCTTAACAGAGTGGTTCTAGTAGACCTTTCTAAATCTCCTAACATAGTGCTTACTTTATTGTAAGTTGAAATCCTTTCACAAGGTAGATTGTAATGATCTTTAGCTCTTAACTGGGCAGACCTTTAATAGGGTAGATTACATCTTGTAATCAACTTTTATAGCCCTAACAAGCACACTTTATTACTACAATAGTGGAAAATTTTGTGGGTGTCATCCCCACCCCAGTTTTACCTATTTGGGTTTCTGGGTTACCAAGTTCTTGTGTTATGAGTTATTTATTTCATTGTGTGGATGCTACTTGAAATTACATTAGATTCATATATGTATGAATGTGGATCAGTTTGTTTTAGGTGTTTAAATTTGAAGATCTGATTCCCCCTCCTCTCAGTATCTTGCTTTCCCATTATTGTATTTCCAGCAATTGGTATCAGAGCTTAGTTCTCTAAAAGGTCATAATTAGCTTGAGAATATAGATCTTGAGATGGAGATCTACAAGATGGGTAAAGTCATTAACAATCAAAAGATTGATATTCAGCTAGCACTACAACAGCTTGAGACAGCAAGACAATAATTAAAGAAGTCATTGAATAAAAGGAAAGATTTGGCCAAACAAATGAATGACACTCATTATCAGGAAGAGGACACCACAAATATATTTAAGAATGAAGATTCTACTGAGAGTGATGCAGCAATAGCAGATCTACTGGAAAAGAATAGTGCACTATGTGAAGAAGTCAGAAACTTGAAAAAGGAACAAGAAGCCCAATCAATAAGAATGTGTGAAGTTATTGAACAGAAAAAGAAATTCGAAGATGACAAGGCTATGGCAGAAGAAGACAAAAGAATGATGAATATCAGACTTGATGAAAGAAAACATGATGTACAAACAATGACAGTCAATCAAGTTGACATGGCAAATCAATTACTACTTGTGAATCAGGAGATAAGTAGGAAAGACTTGGAGATTGTAAATCTTAGATCTGAGAACAATCAGTTGAAAGATGAATTGAGATCTGAGAAAGAAATTAACAACATAGTGAATGATCTGAGTGCAGCTATGAGCTACTTTGAACAATTGGTGGAAGCATCAAGAAGACCTAAAGATTATTCTGGATTAGGTCACACTGAACAACATACAACCACTAAAGAAGGAGAATCATCTAAGACAGGTGAAGGAAGGTATGCAAATCCAAGAAGAAAAAAACCTATTTTCCACCACTATGGGAAACCAGGTCATACAACAAACATTTTCCAAAGCAAGGATGGTAAGTCCAATCCTAAAACTAACTTTAATGGTTACTGCTTCAACTATAATAAGTTTGGACATCAAGCACATGAATGTAATACAAAGGAAAGCAACACACCTAGACTCAATGGTAATTGCTATAACTATCAGAAATATGGTCATAGAGCACAAGATTGTAGATCTAAAGGTAAACAACAGTGGACATCAAAGACACAAGAGAAATCACCAAGAAAAGGCAATACTTACAAGTGGGACTACAACACATGGCAAAGTTGTCATTACTGTGGTGAGTATGGACATGTTCCAGAAAATGGCATAAGGACACATTTCAGAGGAAAGTCTAAAATTTGGATGAATGGAAGCCTAGTTTGTCACAATTGTCTGAAAATTGGTCATACAAGGAAAGATTGTAAGACTAGGGTACCTGCTCCTACTATTGAGAAGATTAGAGCATAGATGAACTAGACATGGGTTAAGAAGTCTGAACCATGCAGCAGTGAAGCTAGTGAAGCTGAGGTCACCCAATCTAATGGATCAGGTGATCACATCATCTCCAACTAAGCAAAAGAGGTATGTAAGGAACTGCATCTAAAATTCTTATCTTACACCAGTTCCTAACATGAAATGTACCAAAGTCCATATTTTCATATGTTAAGATGCACCAGGACATATTTTGAAGACAAATTCTGATAAGAGAGAATTGCACTATAGGTGTCGAGCACCAATCGTGGACACTAAGGCTAAGTTCTTTAGTGTGTGCTGAGTTTTGTTGGCTGAGTAAGTTTTGTGAAAGGCAAGCTTAGTAAGATGAGTGGGATGCAAGTTGTGTTAGAAAGCCGAGGACAGCTGGCTTGTACTAACTCAATGGGTAGAACATTTATTGCTTACCTACCTTGACCTTTCAAAGTCTATAAAGGATGAACAGTGTATTCTTCATTTTTACCTTGTAATTTTCACTATTTACAAAGTGATTGAAGTAGTTGTAGAATTGATCTTAATGAAGTTAGCATCAAAGATTTTGTCAGCGTGTCGTTGGCAATCCTAAGGTGAGCAGTACAAAGCACTACTTGTTGAGGTACTCTGTTCTTCATCTCTTGAACCCTAATTTCAAGATTATGGCTGCAAGCTCTTCCACACCAACTAAAAGTATGGAGGAAGAACAAGAGAAAATTTAGTTAGTACAGAGTGATGAATGTGCACCTCTCAACTTTTGAGCCGTTCCTGAAAGTGCAATTCAGAGTGATTTAACTAGAGCTCTCTCATCCATTCCACCCAAGGTACTTATGATCCATGATGTTCGATTGTGTTACATGGTTAAGATTGGTGAAGTAGGTGATAGTGAATTAAGGAAATCCTACAGCAAATTGTGTGTCGATGGAGTTCTGAAGGGAGAATTCAAACATTTAGCAGACAAAGGGTTAACTCGTTCCCTAGATTTTCCACAAGGTTTCAAAGATGAATGGATTAAGTTTATTCTTAGCCGAGTTCATGATATGTGTATATGGTTGGATAATGGACCAGTCAAGATAACTAAGAACATGATTCATCGAGTGACTAAATATCCTGTAGTGAACAGAAAATGGACAATGAGAGATAATGGAAAAGAGGAAATTACACTGAACACTAGAGCTATATGGAACAATAGAGGTATGACTATTTCTACAATTAAAGACCTAGAACTTGATTTTGGAGTAAGAGTAATAGCACATAATTTCTATCATTCAAGTAGATTGGATAGTGTTCCTTGTACAGTCGTTGACCAGACATGGAAAATTGTTTAGAAGAATCATACATATGATCTTGCCAAGCTACAAAAGACACAATTAGTCGAGAACCTAGAATCAATTAGAAAGGCTAAAAGCTCATCATGTAAGTTTGGTTCCTTACTAGTCTGTATATTTTTCTACATTCAGCATACATTTCCTACATTGGGAAATATTGTTTGGAAAAAGGATAAATGCATTACAGTTTAGATTAGTGAATGTATTGAGAAATTAGGAGGTAATTTCAATAGCATAACAGGGAGCTATTTTGTGGAATTTAAGAAGAGAATGAGATTAAGAACTAGGATTCCTAGATCACTAGTGGAGAAGCACTATGAAGAAATTTGTTTTCTAGTTGATATAGCTAACACTTATATCCAGGCTGTGACACCAAGGATAACATGTTTAGAATCATTTCCATATGAAATTAACATTGATGAAGCATCAAAAGCCATCATTTAACTCCTAGTTGAGGCAATTAATGCTACAACAGAAAGGTTTGGAAATTTTGATGAAGCCAAAGTAAAAATTTCAAGAAGTTTAATAGAGGGAACCATGGAGAGGAAAAGGAAGAAAATTGTGAAAAACCTAAAGAAAATGGTTGGTTTAGGTAGTGATGAAGAACCTGAGGATGCACCTTTAGGCCTGTCCATAGAACAAGGTGAGGATATGTCTACAGAAGAGGAAGTGAGTGCATCTGAGGAGATCACTAAGGAAGCTAAGGGTAAAAGACCATCAATTGTCATAGTAACCAAGCCGAGCAAAGCTAAACCTAAGGTTACACCTCCTGCAGCTAATCATCCAAGGACTAGAGCATCTACTATTACTTCTCTAGTAGTACAAAAAAAAGTACATGGAAAGAGGAAGGTTGGAGAAAGCAGTTCTGGAAAGGAAGCTAAAATTGCTCCTAAGGTTGAGCCAAGTAAACCAGCAAAGAGACCAAGGAGGAAACTAGACTTGGGGATAGATAGTGATGATGAGAAGACTAAGATTAATGAACCCAGTAACATACCTACAACACAATTCAAGAAACTAGCTAGTATTGATGAGGTATGTGACAATTTGAGAAACTTAGCAGGGTTAGGCACTTTCAAATTCATTAAGTATGAGAAACTGAGTATTAGAGATAAGCACAAAGTTCAGGAAGCACTTTTGGATATGATGAGTACTTTTAAGTTAACTCCTACAGAGATAGGAAATCATGTTCCGAATGAATTGTATGAGTTTCTGTCAAGCAAATGGGAATTTGCACTTACTACAAAAAGACAGATCAGGGAAGGAACTTTAGCCAAGGTAATACCTGAGTTGACTTCAAAATAGAGAGCCAAATTCATTGAAGAATACAAGAATAGGCTTGTTCCTAAACTTAGAGGTTATGCTATTTTGAAAAATGATATTGAAGGATTAGTGCAACAAAGTACAAGGATTTGGAAGGAAATCTTTGGACTGATAGTCCCAAAAGACCATAAATCTGATGTAGGGACATCTGATCAAAAGGAAAAAGAAGTGGAGATCACCCCTGAGCCACAGGTGACTCAAGGTAAAATTGCTACAGAATAGGACAAGGTTAAAGATGCATTAGACTAAAAAAATTCTGTTGATTTGACTACAGACAGTCCAATTGACTACATAGTTGATGATTCCAACAATTTGAATGTCGAGGAATAGGACATGCCAAGTGGTACAAACACTGATTCACCTATTAAGGCAACTAAGATTGAAGGAGAAAAGACCACTGTATCTAGAGAGAAAATTGATGAGATAATTGAAGAAATCAATGATCAGATAAGTGAAGAGAAACAACAAACAAATGCACAAGAGGTAACTTCACAAAATCCACCTATTTTAGAGGTAGTCAAAATAATTTTAGATAGTGGTATAGTGGTGAAGGATACTGTTGATAAGCCTAAGGAACAAGAGGCAATGCAAGTGTTGGTTGATCTACCACACTCTACATCATCCACTCCCATAGGTCCTAAAACTGGAGGTATGCCTAATCCACAAACAATCCTGATAGAATTAAAAGAGGCAATGGACATTGATACTGTGATAGGAAAAGGTATTATGTAGCTGAGCATTAGCTCACACCAGAGTTGAAGAGAAAGAAAGTTATGAAGAAGAAGTCTCAAATTCTAGATGTCACATTAGATGAGGTAATTGTGATTCCACAATGGGATCCCAGTGAATTATCTTTTGAACAAATAGGGACTCTTCAGGAATTACTCAAGAGGAAGAGGAGACAGGAAGAGATCAAAATAGAACATAAGCAAAAGCAGGTGTTGCATGACATCAAGGACATATTTGCAAAGGATTTTGACTTAGAAGATGAAATGCCTCAAGCTCCAATTATTGATTATTTAGTCAATATTATACAGAAGGTAACTGATGATGATATTAACAGTAATGAAAAACTTCTACAATGGTCTGAGAGGAGATTTGAGAGCAAAGTTATGGAGAAAATCTTAGAGGAGATTGCAACAAAACAGGTTGAACTTTCTACTCTTGTATAAATTTTGGAGAAATTTACAGCAAATGTTTATTCTTTATATAGGAAATTATGTGATATTGAATTCTTCACAAAGGATAATCTATAGCTTGTTGAGAAGCTATAGTTAGATTTAAGATCAACTGGCAATACTTTGGGTAAGGATACTACTTCTAGTTCTTTACATTTTTCTAAGTTGATCAATGCACAATGGAGAATATCCAAGCTTATGGCTGAAGATGGTTGAATTAGGGCCAAATTGATCACTATTCAGACAAGCTTGTTGCCTCACTTGGAGGTAATACAAAAGGAACTTTCAGATGCAAAAGAGTTATCATAGAGAAATGCAAATCTCTCAACTGCAGAAAGTTTAGTGAGTCTAGCTGCCAAGCTAGAGATAAAATTGGAAGTTATGAAGATTGCCAAGGAAAGTTGGGATACTACATTTTAATCCACCCTATAGCTTCATAAACAATTTTTGGATAAATATAACTTAACCCCACCAGCAATCAGTCACAAAAACAAGGGGGAAGTTGGTAAGGAAGTTGGTAAGAAAGATGGTAAGGAAGTTGGAAAGGATACAGTATGATACATCAGTACAGAACATGTACACTTGTATATATTTTTGAAGGCATGTAAACTTTTTGTATGAATAATTTTGACTATATTCCTAGGGGGAGTACTTAGAATACTTAGGCAACATTTTGATGGAATGAAATGAAGTAATGATAAGTGTGTTTTTGCCACTAATATCAAAGGGGGAGATTGTTAATCTCTAATTTTTGTTGATGATTAGTGACCAACACTTAGTCATTCACTTAGGCAGTTTTTAGTTGGCTATCACTGTGGCTGAGCTAAAACTATGCAAGGTCGAGCAACATTGCCGAGCAGTATTTAGGTTGCCAAGTAGTATTATGTCGAGCCGAGTAGGATACTCAATGCTAAGCGACAAAGATGATAAGTGTCTAGCAGAACATTTTTTGTATACATGTATAGAATGATTCAAACTTCAAGGATAAGTGTTCAGGCCATCTTATATAAGATTTTTGGGCTGACTTATGTATGCATTTAATATTTTCCTATGGAGTTGGTTATGCATTTAATTATTTTATCTTATGCTTGATCTATTGTAATCATTAATTGTAATACCTTCAAGATATGGGTATTAGATCTTGATTGTTGATTTAGATCTTGCTATTAGACTTGAATAGATATATAAGATTGCTTCTAAACCCTATTTTGAATGTGTGGAGAGAAGTGTGTGTGGTGACTGCATTTTGAAGTGGAATGCACAGATGGTTATTTTGTTAAGAAGTAGAGATCAAGTAGAGTGATAACACAATGAATAGCAGAGTAAAGTTATATCAGATTGTGAGATCATAGAAGGTACTGGAAAGAGGAGATCCGTCATCAACATCTGAGTGCATAACAAAGGATCAATACTTGAGACATTCTAATCATTGTATCAGGTGAAAATATCTTAACAGAGTGGTTCTAGCAGACCTTTCTAAATCTCCTAACAGAGTGCTTACTTTATTGTAAGTTGAAATCCTTTCACAAGGTAGATTGTAATGATCTTTAGCTCTTAATCGGGCAGACCTTTAATAGGGTAGATTGCATCTTGTAATCAACTTTTGTAGCCCTAACATGCACACTTGATTACTGCAGTAGTGGAGAATTTTGTGGGTGTCATCCCCACCCCAGTTTTACCTATTTGGGTTTCTGGGTTACCAAGTTCTTGTGTTATGAGTTATTTATTTCATTGTGTGGATGCTATTTGATATT
>MU226576.1:523066-534230 GCA_018584345.1 Thuja plicata | reverse complement strand
CCCCCCCCCTCTCAGTATCTTACTTTCCCATTATTGTATTTCCAACAGGTTTTTAGACTACATAAAGCCTTGTATGGATTGAAACAAGCACTGAGAGCATGGTATGAAAGACTTCACTCTTATCTCATTAGTATTGGATTTTTTAGAACAAGTGATAACAACAATTTGTATTTGAAAGGAGATACTGATGATAAGATTCTGATTACTAAGATATTTGTTGATGATATCATATTTGAAGGTAAGGATATGCTATGAAAATTATTTGCTGATGAAATGAGCAAAGAATTTGAGATGCCAATATTTGGAGAGATCAATTTTTTTTCTTGGTATATAGATTCTACAAAAGGATGAAGGCATCTACATCACACAATCCAAATACATCAAATAAGTTCTAAAGATATTAAAGATGGAGGATTCCAAACCAATTGGAACACCTATGGCAAGCAAATGAAAATTGACAAAGGAAGACATGACAACTGAGGTAAATTAGACCTTATAGAGATCTATGATTGGCAAACTAATGTATGTTGTACACACTAGACCAGATATAGAACATACAGTTGGTATAGTTGCAAGATTCTTTGCTAATCCTAAGGAATCACACATGGCTGCTGTTAAAAGAATTGTGGATATCTAAAGAATACAAAAGACTATGGTTTGTGGTATAATAAAGAAGGTAACTTTAAGCTAAAATTTTATACTGATGCTGATTGGGCTAGAGACATAGATGACAGAAAGAGCAAAAAAGGAGGAGCATTCTTTATGGGTGACAGACTTGTCACATGGATAAGAAAAAAACAAGGATGCATATATCAATCAACTATATAAGTAGAATATGTGGCTGCTATTGCAAATTTCTCTAACACTGCATGGATCAAGCAATTGCTGAAAGGTATGAATGAAGAAATTCTTGAACTAGTAATTATCTATTGTGATAATAGTAGTGCTATCAAAATATCAAAGAACCCTGTGATGCATGCTAAGACAAAGCACATAGCTATTAAGTATCATTATTTGAGAGAACAAGTACAAGAGAAAGAGGTGATACTAGAATATGTACAATCCAAAGAACAACTAGCAGACATATTCACAAAACCATTTCCAAAAGATACATTTGAGTACCTAAGGAATAGACTAGGGGTTTGACCTTTGTCTACTGGTCACTATGTTGACTTGGAGGCTGCATCAGCCTACACATTATCAGAAGATCAATTATGTTGATGCAAGCTAGATATGGACTGCAATGACATATTAGTACAAGAAGGTACTTATTTGAATTGCACACCAGAGATATTGTTGGCTACTACAAAGCTGTATTGCTGATGGAGAGAGATATTCAATGATATATTTATGTCTGGCATTGCTGTCAAAGGGAGAGAAGTATTCAATGAAATATCTATCATGATCATACAAAGGGAGAAAAGAGAAATATCCATCAGGGAGAAGAACATCAGTTAAAGGGAGAGAAAATATCAGAGAAAATAGATTCTACAAAGGTAGAGAAAGATCCAAGAAAGATTCGAGAAAAATAACCATCCATCAAAGAGAGAGAATTGGAGAAAGTTAACACTGCATATTTATCTAGAAAAGGGAGAAGATATTCTACAAGAAAGGGAGAGATAGAATCAGAAATTGCTACATCTATCCATTGAAGGGAATGAATAATCAAATATAAGCTAGAAGAGCTTACCAAGAGTCATATATTTGAATTGGTTATAGAAAAATAAGTTTGGTATGTTATGGAATATTTCATATTGTGTTGTCATCAATGCCAAAGGGAGAGATTGATGAACTATAAATGATTGAATGTTTGAAGATGATAATTTGATGATAACCGAGATGCAAAAGTGAATGCAAGACATTAAATTAGTTAATGTATTGTATTGTCATTGATGTCAATGTGATATGTTTTGATTGGTCATACACATATTGTCATAAACTTAAAATAGTTGAAGGGACAAAGCTTATGTGGTCGGTAAAAGATAATAGTTCAGTATACACTGAGTGATAGTAAACACCGGCACACAGTGCACACTGATGGATAGAGAACACCAAGTAGTTCAGAGTGTAAACTGAGCAAGTGATTACTGAGCATAACTAAAGTTGATGCCCGATCATAACTAAAGTCATTGACCAAGCACAACTAAAGTCCTTGACCGAAACTAACTAGAGTTAGAAAATGACAAAAATACTTAGCTAGCAGAGCTATATTTAGAGTTAATTTATTCATTGTTTTATTTTCATCAACCAGATAAGCTAAAGATAAGAAGGATATTTAAAGATAGTTTTATTCATAGTTAACAAGGAGAGATCTATGGAATAAAACTTACGCAGAGTTTTACAGAATAAAGAAAAACATGGCAAGATTTGTAGATCAAGAAGTGATCTATGATGAAAACAAGAAGATTGAATGGTGAAATCATGTCTATATAAAGAGATAAGGAATTAATTATGAAGTGAGGAATGTTGAATACAATTCTGGCAAAGATAGAAGTCTTCATGTAGATCTAATCATACAAGCTGAAGAACAGAGCCAAAGAATTCTATAGACACCGAGCAACAAAGGACAGAGCATTCATCGAGAAGAAAGAAGAAAGAAGAAAGAAGGGAAGAAAAAGAATTAAAGAGAATATTGATCAGAGAGGTATTATTGGACTAACAATAGGTCTGAAAATCTGCAAGTCAAAGTTATATTATTGAACAGATCATTTACTATTTTAGTTTAACCATTGATTCAGAAAATCTCTTAACCGAGTGGGATTTAACCATCCTTATTGTATTGAGATACTCAAGAGAATCAAAAGGTTTTCTTGTTGAAAACATAGTGAATGCTAGGTCAAAAGATAAACTATTAGTTTTGAATCCTCTAACAAGGTCACACTTAACAGTGTGTTTGTAACCTTAATAGGGTTGGCTCTTCACTGAGCTCACTTCAGAAGGGTTAAAATTTTGGGTTATTGACCCCAAGTGGTTTTTCCCTTAACAAGGTTTTCACGTTAAAATCCATGTGTCAAATGTGTATTCATTTCATTTCATTTATTATTTACTTTACACATTACTAAAATTGGACTAGTCGGTAAACACTAAGTTTAATTGTTGCTACTCGGTAAAGGCTAGAAAAAGATAAACAATATATCTTACCGAGCAGTATATATATTTGTTAAAGTTATTTAAGGAATACATCTTAAAGGAATGAAAGATAACTAGAGGATATTATATTTGTGATATAAGTTTTGGTTGGATTATTGGAATTATTTGTAAAGGCTACTGATTCAGCCCCCCTCTCCGTTATTCTAACAACATTGTACCCTGTCTTTTGGTGAGAGAAATAATCGCTTGGTGGAACCATTTTTGGAAAAATTTTGTCTGCTTAATATAGCCATGGATTTCTCAAGATTATACTTTAAAAACTTATCCCTCTTCTCATTTACAACCTACATTATTTCCTCAAAAAGTGTCATCAAAGAATCTACCTTCTTCTCCATAGGATCAAATTCTTTCAAAGGATCATAAGTCCTCTCAAAACAATGCACTAAGTCTAAGGTATTCTTAAATGCCAACCACTTCTCTTTTTTGATTTCTTGTTCTTGCAAATTTAAAACATTCCTAATGACATCTTCAGGAAATTTGAACTGATGATCCAATGCCAAACCTTTGGTTCTTGGTCTAAACATATCCTTGATGAATCCCTCAGGATCAACACATCTTGAGACTGGAATAGCTAAATGGTAAGGTTCCAAGAATTTACCCAAATGAATCCAACCACCCTTAGTGATAAAAAATTGATGTGGAATAGTGACACTTGGGAAAATAGAACCTCTACTCCTTCCTGTCAATGTAACTTCCTATAAGCTGTGAATCTACCTAAGAATTTCAGCAATGCCTATCTTAAGAGGCACCTGGTATGGTAGGATGTATGAGGTATCTCTAAAACCATATACTTTGAACATAGTTGATACTGGATATAGAATGATGTCTCCACAATTATGAACTATCTTGATATCCTTGGCACATTGCTTTGATCTAAAAAACAAAAGCAACTCCTTCGAGATTCTAAGATTTTCAATAAACAATAGAGCTCTGAGCTTAGATGCAAAGCATCCATAAAAAATGGCATAAATTTCCTCCTTCCTATCCCAAGATAATACTATGCTCCACAACTACATTGACATTACTTCTTCATCTTTAATCCTTGTTAGATTCATTTCCTTTCCAAAATAATGTGCATGTTTGTAAAGAAACATGTGCATTAACAAAGAGTACTAGCCAAAAGGTCTGTCAACCTTTGAATTATGGATATGAATAAGACCATTATGGATCAATTCAACTAAGTGAGATGCAAAATCAAAGATGATAGAAAGGTGAGGATGGAGGATCTTAACCATCATAAACATGTAACAGATGAGCATTGTTGTCTCCACATCTTGCCCAAATATTTGGCTCAAGGTACAATACACAACTTTTGCCCTTATATTGAAATTATCTAGCTTAAGTGGCTCTAATGTATTTAGACCTACAAGAATGAGATTTCAAACTTTTTCAAAGAATTCCCTTAAAGGCCCATCCCTAAAATAATCCCTTTCAACTGTGTATACCTTTTTGAAGGTGTCAAAATTAATTTAATCAAGATGAACAGAAGGGTCATTTAACTGAAATACCTCTCTAATCTCATCAGTAGAAATAATTAACAAGGGATTTGTGTTTACATCCCTCATAACCCTATCCACTGGTTCATAGTTATTTTCCACTTGAAGCAATAGATCAACATCCATAAAAATGTTTGGGACTACCAACTTTCCCACATCAAATTGCCAGATGTTGCTATCTGGGGCATGTGCATTCCTCTGCCCAAATCCTACTTTGAATAGTCCTAAACTAGTTACATCAATGCTAGCATCCCTGAACCAGTTCCCCTTATCATAGAGACCTTCCCCTATTCTTAAACAAGGGTTCTTTAGAGTCAATTCGCTAACCCGAGTAGGCTTATTCATTGATTTTTCCAACTGTTGTAGAAAATCATCATATACATTTCTTTGATGGTATTCCACCTTCCCTTTCAACTCCCTATGCGGTGCCATTTCCAAATTTGAAAATATACTCAAACAATAGGAGAACCAGAATTTGAACCTCATAGATTCTAACCCAAAACCTTCTGGTATCCCAATTTATGAACTACAATTGTAATTAATCTGGAACTTACCCATTTTGCAAATGCTTAGAAAAAATAGAATCACTGACTTTCTGGCTCTACTCCAAAATCCCTTAGCAAGTTATTGTGTATGAGAAAATAAAATGGGACTTTACAATGTAATAATTTCAAAAATTTGCATTCAATTTCTGATTACATGGTCGCAGGTTTTGGAATTAATATCCACTTTGAAAATCCCAGATCAAGGACTCAAAGATCTTACTTTTGGCAGGAAAGATACCATTAAAACACAACCGTTGATGTAGAAATCCGACTGATGATCTTGTGGCTCTTAGCAAACTCATAAGAGCATCGGTCGGGTACCACGTGTCATTTAGTTGCAATGTCATGAAGGAAAAAGCACATGTCTTTTCATTCAGCGACACCATGAAAACTGTCGGATCAAGATCTTCAAAAGGATACTTCAGAAAGTCAGGCCCATGACAAGTGCCACATGTTATTTAGTCATGGTGTCACAATAGATAAATAGATAGAACCTTTCCCTAGCGACACCATGATAAATGTTAGATCTTACAAGATCTGATGGCTTTCCATTGTTTACTGGTCCCACTTTGGCCACATCGTAGGACATGTGTCATTCAGTCGCAGTTTCAGAATTGATGATCAAAGAATCTTAAAGCTTGGTGAAACCACGATAACCGTCTGACCTCAAAAGAATCTTGGCGGGATTCATAATGAGAATGGATTTAGCTGATACGAGCCCCTTGAATTGAAGACATATGTCACTTGGTCATAGTGTCATGATGGATGAGATGAATATCTTGTTTCTTCATGACACCATGACAACCATTAGATGTTATAAGATCTGACGGCTTTCCATTATTTACTGGTCCCACTTTGACCACATCATAGGAGGACATGTGTCATTTAGTCACGGTGTCACAATGGATGATCAAATAATCTTAAAGCTTGGAAATACCATGACAACCGTCCACTCTCAAAAAGAATCTTGGTAGGGTTAATAATGAGCATGTATTTGGGAGATGCAAGCCCCTCAACTTGAAGATAGATGTCACTTGGTCGCAATGTCACGATGGATGAGATGAAGATCTTATTTCTTCATGACACCATGACATCCATTGGATCTTGATGTTTATCTGCCAACCTTTATTTAATAAACACTTACAGACTTTAGGATGTAGGAAAAATAATATACAAAGCCTGCTAGGATGATAAAATTAAAACAAAAAGGGTCCACTTCATAATGACACTTTAACACATGCGCCCAAAGGAAACTTAAGTGACCAAAAAGGTAATGAAAGAATATAAGATAACATGGCTTAGCTTATTTCCAACCAGAAAAGATTTTACAAATAATAAATAGGGTTTAGATTATTTCAAATCGTCTGAGATCGAAATATAATGTGTATCACTGAATAGAAGTGCATCTATATGAATAGAAGGCAAAGGGACACCTATTCAAGGTTGATTTGTGACTATCTTGGAGAGTAACTATTTCACTGTCACAATTTGATAGTATAGTAAATCAGGGTTGTGTGAAGGACTAGTCTGACTAATAGTATATAAATTCCTTTCTTCTTAATTAAAATCTTTAAATCCAAATCTGACTATCCATCCTTACTCTTTATGGCCATAATTTGATTCATAAGTTTTTAATACACCCTCATCATATATAGTTGTTGACATTTGTTATTCTAATGGATAGGTATTTAATCAATTGCATGAGTGATAAAGCTTGTTTGGATAGGACTTGGATACTTTTGAAAAGGTGTGTAAGGAATTTAGAGTTTGTTGCAATGAATTTGAAGTCAATGAGGCTCTCTGTATAAAAATCAGAGGTAATTCGAAACCCAAAACATCAGAATATTCCATTCTCACTAGGTAAACTTCAAATGAATGTAAGAAAGATCTTATAACAATGAATCATTATATCCTCTTCTTTCTATTATTGTCTCCACTAAAAGTGACTACTTTCAACAATGTTTTGGCATCTCTTTTTTTCAGATTTATGTTTTTTTTTTAAAATTTAGAAACTAAATTAATTGGAGTGCACAATATTACAGATGGATCAATGTCATAGGTTGACTGTGTGTGTGATAAAATCTAACCTAGTGGGAGCACGCTCAGACATGCAAAAGTTAGAGATATAAATCATTTAACTACATTAAACATGTCTAAGAAGCATACTACCAAAAACAACAAGAGATCCATCACAACCTCAGATGATCCAAACAAGTGCACCCAAGCCTTGTTGATTTTCTCTTAGAGAGGTTTGTGGGTGTGGGGTAATACCACAATAGTGGGTTACACTTTTTGAGAGGAAAGAATTTGCCTCAAAAAGTGTGGCCCACTAAAAAATTCATCATACTTTTGATCGGAACGATGAAACACTTTCGATCGGAAGTGAGTTACTTTTGATTGAAAGTACCTAAAATGGCTACTTTTGATCAGAAGTTACTTCTGATCAAAAGTACCTACTTAATTTTGATCAAAAGTAAGCAAGTACTTTCGATTGAAAGTACTTGCTTACTTTCAATCGAAAGTAAGTAGGTTTTTTTGGTGGAATAAAAAACCCGCCAAAGCAGTCATTTTCACTGTTTTGGCTGGGTTGAAAGTGATAGAAGAGTGGGCTTCCATTTTATCGAACGTCTTTATTTAGGTTTTTCACATTTATAATTTGCATATTTTATTGTTTTATAATATATATTATTTGTATATATGCATTATAATGTTTTTTATATATATTATTTGTAAATTTGTGTATATATGCATGTATATGTGTATATATGTGTATATATGCATGTATTTATGTATATATGTGTATATATATGCATATATATGTGTATATATGTATATATGTGCATATATATGTGTATAATGTGTATATATGCATGTATATATACATATACATGTATATATATGTATCATCTTAAAATGGAAGCACTTACATGTTAAGAGAATTTAGCCCTCCTTAGGGGATGTATTTGACCTCCATCACATCATCCTCTCATTTTTGCATCATCCCCCTGATCTGCCTTTCTGTCTACCATTTTCTGACCTAATTTCTGCATTCTAGGATATAGACCTGTGTTTCTGGGATTCAGGGACAGGGTCGACCTCCTAGGATAGGGTCGACCTCGGCCTTGACCTAGGATAGGGTCAACCTTGGCCCTATCCTAGGACAGGGCTGACCTCGACCCTATCCCAGGGTCCAAATCCTAGGAACTTTTGGTTTCCCGGATGTTGGTCCTCACAAAAAGTTCTCTCCCACTTCCGGGTCAGCTATTTCGGGTTCTAAAGCATGGATTCCTAAATTATATTTAATATAGATCCTTTTCTAGGGGCATGGGTCTAATTAGAATTTAATTATCCTATGGCATCCTCCTTAGAAGATTGTGCCCTAGTTTCATATAAAAGGAATCATTTCTCTCTCATTTCCTCTAAGTCTTCTAAGTGCAAAAAGCTCTAACCAAGATTTTGTTCAAGCATCCATTGTTCTTCATGTTTTCAAGCTCTCAAGGTGTTCAAGTCTTCCTCTCAAGCATCCAAGTTCTCCATTGAAGATCAAGGATTCAAGCTTTCAATCCTTTGAAGGGATTTGGTTCAAGCATTCAAGATTTATCATTCAAACCCTAGATCTAGCCATCACGATGGTGTGATCTTCCTTCAAGATCCTTTGTGCATCCTCAAGACTCTTTCATCATCTCTTCAAGGTGGATTCCAAGCATACAATCATGGAGGTTTATGGTTTCTAAATTCCATGCTTTCATAGTTACATATTTTCTTACATTTGAATTACAATTGCATATCTATTCAATATCATAGCTTCATTGTTAGATTCAATTCTACTACTTGCTAGCATTCTTATTTCAATTATTGATTTCAAGGTTAATTCTTAAATTGGGGTTTTACTAAGGTAAAACCCTCCCCCAAAACAAAAAAAACCTCTTTTTCTTGTAGGTACAGGTTCATGATTGCAGTTTTGAGACCAAATCTAGATACCCTTTTCGGCTTTCTTGCGAATGGCGCGAACAGAGTCACTTTCAGATCTGTGCAGGTCAGGGTCGACATTATTGGGTGAGGGTTGACATTTATGGGTCAAGGTCAACCTTTTTCATAAGATGACATCTGAACAAAAAATGATTTCTGGGTTTTTTTTGTCTCTGCATTTCCTTTCTAGATCATACTTTGGATTTTCTAGAAACTAAGTACAGACCTCAGAAAACAACCTTCTTTGATCTACAATATTTAAAGGTTAGTACTTTTCTATCATTCATTTCAATTAAAATCCTTAATCATTCTAAATCTATCACAAATTTACATTCATTTCAAAACACATTTTAAGAGGGAAACCTAGGAGCTCCTTCTTTATTCTTATTTCCAATAGATTGATTCATTTATGCATTGATCCTTTTTGGGTTGATCAATTTGGATCCTTCCTTTGTGCATTTGAGAATAAAGAGGAATATCTTATCTTTCCCTCCACTCTAAGCATTAAATGTAAAGGTGATAAGTGATTTGAGTATCAAAACACTCTTATTCCATAAACATCATTTTTCTTCTTTACATTTTGGTGAACCCGCGATAGACAACTCTTTCTTTTTTTGGTGTTAGATTTGCATGCATATAGAAGTAGGATTTGTTTTATTCTCTTGCATTTATATTTCAAAATTCATAAAAATCACAAAATTTCTTAAAAAATACAAAAACATTTACATTTTTCATTGTGTTCAACATGTATGATTTTTGTTTTGAATACTTTGATGAAGATTTTGTTGTACAAAATGATAGATCACTTAATGAGGTACATGGAATTGGGCATGAAAATGGTTCAAATGAGATCTCCATGGATCCCATTCCTATTTCATCCTCCTCTACAATCTCTTCAATTGACCTGTACCATAGAAGTAAGTTAGGGATAGATTTTACTTCTTCTCCTAATATATGTCTTTTCTATGAGCCTACTTTAGAATATAAATCTTCCCCCTTTAGGGATCAAGATTTAGGCACTCCTATATTGTGATTTATTGATAGGGAGGATAATCATCCTCTTTGGGATGAACCTTTGGATTTGGATGTTGATTACTCTATTCCTCATGAAGCCATTATGGGTGATTCTACTTTTTGGGATGAACCCTTGGATAAAGACATTGATTTATCTCCTCCTTGTGAAGATGCTTTAATACAAGAGGGTGATTTATTAATGGATGACATATTCATAAATGATCATGACTCTTTTTCTAAAACACACTCTCCTTATGTAGAAATTTTAGAGAAAGAAGAAAACATTAGAGATTCTTTACCTCCATTTGGTATTTCTTCTATCAATGAGACATTAGCGGGGAATGATATGAATTCCCTTAATGATCTCCCTCTTAGTAATGATCCTATGGAGAATTAAGCTCCTACCCCATCTTCTCCTAGGATGTATTCCTTTATTTTTCCTTCTTGTGAACCTATCAAACATACTAATGATGACATAGTGACTACTGGAGTTCAATTGACTTCTTTTCATATAGCTTCTTGTCATGGTCATGTTTATCATTTACTAGTTAAACAAGGATTCCATAGTCAAGGATGTACTCAACATAAATAGGGAATTCAAATTCCCTTACAGAATGGGGGGCATGAGCATTATTATGGATTGGGATTTAATCCTCAACAACACATCAATGTTACCAACATCTCAAATAACATTTCAAAACATGCTGACCCTATGAAGGAATTTGACCAAGAGGTTATTCTGCCTAAACTCCTTCATGCTAAGATAATTACTAGACCTAAACACAAAAATAAACATAGTCTATACTTGAAGATTCTTCCTTTTTGTTTCTATCATACATTTCATGATCACTCTAATGAATTTCAAGCTTTACATTATAAGATTAGGCATCTCATTGATAGTGAAATTATTTATATATCATGTGGCAATGAGTTATATTTCAATCCTATTTTCTCTAAATAACATTTATGTTCCTATTATGGAACTCCATA
>MU226576.1:489746-503404 GCA_018584345.1 Thuja plicata | reverse complement strand
TCAATTTTTCCACATCCATTTCGATTAAATGATCTATGCTTTTATGATTAATTTTTCTCTTCAACTCTTGGGCTAGATTAACATTCTCATTTATTGTTTGTACTTGGGCTACAAATAAAATAAAAAATTCTCTTACTAGGTCATCTTAAGGGGAAACACCCAAAATGCATAATTAACTACTAAGAGACTAAATTGAAACAGAGAGAGAGAGAGATGGGTACTTGTTTAGGATTCTAAAGGTTGTACTTGTTGAGCCTATTGACCTTGCGATGGCCCTTCTCCAACTTCTAAAGGTTGGGCTTGTTCACCTTGCGAAAACCCTTCCCCAACTTGATAAGGTTGTGCTTCTTGAGAATTTCCTGCATGCAAAGATATAATTAGGTCTTCTTTACCAAATTAGGTATTGCAATATCATGCTTACATGTTTCATTAAGACAATTCATAATCATAAACTTAAAATATGGACAAAGAGAGAGATAAAGAGATATAGACATGTACATTTTTTATTCTGATAATATCTTTCCCGATCTTCTTGCCGTAGTCTATGTTCAGTATCTTCTGAATAATGTTGTGCACTCTTATTTAGCCTTCTCTTTTTATTTCCCATCACAAGTTGCAAAATTGTCTTCTTTTTCCAAATTGCGAAACATTTTGCGACTTTCGAGTTAACAAGATGACAAAAACATATATTTATTTATATGTAATCGTTCTGAACCCGAAAGGACACCAAAGAGGCCGACATAGGTTTCTATCAAAATTCATCTTTGACTTTTGATAGAAAATGAAAACTTTCTATTGAAAGTGCTTTGCTAAACGTTGGGGAAAAGCCAAATCATGAAACTACTTTCGATAGAAAGTAGTTTCTATCAAAACCCCCGAAAATGATGTCATCTACAAAATCTCACAACAATATGTAGTTTTCATGGCTTTGAGGCTCAAGCACAAGGCTCAAATAGAAGAATAGGGACACATCCTTTTGCATCACACAAGTACTTTGAACGAGCTTTCTAACAAATATAGATTTGACAAATTTTAAATTAATTAGGTCTATATTTTGACGTGCATCAGATGTAGGTTTTTTATGAAATATAAACTTCCGGGTTTGACATTCAATGAAAAATAGTAGAAAATAGAAAAAAAAATTGAAAAATAACAGTGCCCTCCAGTTTCAAGTCTTCTTTCTATATAAAAAAAAAAGAATTTTGATAAATACACAAGTTATCAGCTACGCAGTCAAGGTATGTCAAAATTATGGTTGACTCTACTTCAGACATTAATAAAATATGCAATAATCATGATAATGTCATCAAACCAATTGCATACCCTCCGAATGGATGTTACAAAACCAAATTCAAAAGAAGCACATTGATGTCTATTTTAGAAAAAAAGTTATGTTGTACGAAGTCATTGTACCTTTTTGAAAAAGACATTTTCAGCAACATAGCAGTTTTAGTGGGAGAAAAAAAAAACTATTAAAATCAATTCAAAAAAATAAAAAATATATATTTAGAATCTAGACAGAAAATCTTAAAAGACTCTAGTTTACTTCATATTCTGATTTCAAAAAGTTTAACGACAATATGCACCCGAATGTGAAAGTTTTTCTCAAAATATAGACTTCAATGTCTGTTTAGGAAAAAAAGTGTAACCCACTATTGTGGTATCACCCTGTGCTCTCCCAAAAAAATATATTTAATCTCACTATTTGATTGAAGATGCAAACTAAGAGATTGAAATGAGTGAAGAACTCAAGAAACAAGTATTGAAAATTTGTCTCAAGCCTTCACCATGAATGCAAATGCAAGACTACACTATGATGAAGATTCAAAAAACTAAACTAAGATGATATGCATAAGATAATAGAACTAAATTCATTTGCCATTATCCTAACACATGATTTCTAAATTCAAACTATGAACTAATAATCATACAACATGAAATGCACTAGGAAATTCTAGAGCTATACTAGAATGATAACAATGCATAAATGAGAGATGATTTGCTCTTGACAAAGGCCTCTATTTATAGAGTTTTTAGAGGAGATAGAGGGCTTGGATGAGGTGGAGCTCATGTGGAATCCACATAGGTGCCACATGAGGGACACATAAGTCATGCAAGAGGCCCACTTTGCTCACACGTGTGAGCAACTTTGGATGTGATGGGTCAAAGTGTACTTAAAGTACACATGTGAAGGATCTTGTAAGAAGGTGTAAGAGGGTGTAAGAGTTTTGGACCAATGAAACACTTCTAGAAAGTATCAGAAGGTGTCATCATAGGTGTAAAAAACCTTGTTGACACTAAATAAGGATTATTTGAAAAAGACAATTTTTGAAAATTTGCTCACACGTGTGAGCAAATAATTAGGACTAATTGGTGTAGGAATCAAGAAATTAGCCTAATTAACCTTAGTTAATTAGTAAGTAGGTATATTTGATGAGAGTGATGGGAGGTAGGATAGGATCTAGGTTCAAATTAGCTTAATCTAAATTTAAAATTTAAATTAATTTGGTTTAGTAGAATTTAAGTCATGTGAAGGAATAAATAAATTAAAAATTTATTTAAAGGGAATCAATGAGGGATAATGTATTAAATAAGATTTAATACATTAAAAGGGGTTAGTAGTTAAATTAAATTCAAATACTAAGGAAAGTGAAACATATTTAATTAAATAAATTTAATTAAATAGATAGGAGAATATAACAGATATAATTAATTAAAATTAACTATAATGTTATGGGAATATTAATTAAATTAATATAAGGACGATTTTAGACGTCTACATTTTGCCCCTCTTTGATGCGTCATTGAAAGTGACATTGTGTCAAAGAAAATAAAATAAGATGCTCCAGAGATGTCAGAAAACCTACGGTAGCAAGAGCGGAGGAGTGTGCCTCTTTGAAAAAATAATAGAAAAAAATACAATTTTTTAATAAAATTTTCTCAAAAAGGCAAGAAAATAGGGAAAGCAGACCAATTGCATGGCGTGTCCAAGAAAAATAGAGGAAAAATAGGGATCAAAATGGGAAAATGGGAGACCGACAGAAGAAATGGGTCCCAAGGGGCTATAAATAGTCCACCGGGGCCCATGGACAAGTCATTTTCACTCACAAAGAGAAAAGAGAGAGAAGAAGCAAAGAGAAATGGTAGCACAACAAGAGCGAGCACAGCTTGGGGGGCGTGTCTGTGTACACCAGTGACCTGTGAATGTGGGACCACCAGTGAGTAGTCGAGCACCATCTTTGTCTTTTATGCATTTAATGTTTTGGGAGGGTAAAAGAGCACAATAAATATTCCAAAATGGGCGCGTAGCACAAAAGGCAATCACCTAACTGCCATCTACATAGATGGCGATTGATAGACCATCGTCCTCACAGATGGTTGACAAGCGATTGGTGTCTTTGTAGATAGAGATCGACCGATCTCCATCTGTGAGGGTAGGGGGAGGACAAAAGGCTGTTAGAATAGTCCCAAAGGATAACTGAGAGGGGGGGTGAATCAGTTATTAGTAACTTCAGTTCTTTTTACTTCTTTAACTTTAGAATACAAAAAAGTAAATACTTAATCAGATAACATAGTACTCAACACACAATTTGATTACGGGGAAACCAAATGGTAAAAACCCCGGTGGGAATTAGCACCCACAATAAACTATACTTGTTTGTAGTAATCCCTATTAGAAGATATTTCAACCCTGTTAGTTGTATATTACAATGCAATAAGTATAGTGACCTGGTTAAGGGTCGAACCTTGTTAGGAGTCTTTTATGAATAACCCTATTAAGGGTGGTGGACTCACTGTCCAAAAGCTCACTGCTTGATGGTGAAGGCTACAACCTTCTTAATACTAGATATGCACTATATCTGATGATGAATTGTAGAATAGACCTGCTATCTTGATCAGTTCCAGTGTATTAAAATATTTCACTTCTTCTTCACATAGACCCTTGATGAATGAACCAACTCTGATAATCTTCTCTATACATCTTTCTTAGCTTTTTATATCATTCACACTTAGCGTATCATAATTGAACTACTATGAGTATCTTCTCCAAATTATAAGGTCATTTCAACTCTTAAAAACACTTCATCAATATCTTAGTCAGCTTAACTAAGCACACAAACAATATTAAGTCCGCGCAAGTCAATGCTAAACAGACGCGATGCTTCACTGAGTTGGCTTCACCAAATCAACTCAAACAACACAATCTTGATGTAATATGATAAGCACATTTAACCAATGATATTTAACTCATAACTGACCATGAATATACACATGCATATCTTGAAGATAGGCACAACTCATGAAACACGTTATATATGTCGGCCCTAAACAGTTATACTTCCAGAACTGTAACTGTCAATAACAGAATTGCATAACTTTACTGAAACATCATATCTGGGTCTGCGTGTATGAACATAATATAATAAACATGTCAACAACATGTATCTATCCACACAAGTTTTCATGTCATCATTCTAATAAGTACATATAGAATTACTGCTATGTATTATATGTTGTCATCAATGAAAAACATACAATCAAGCAACTGCTCAGAATCAAATCTCCAACAAAGGCACAGTGGAGATGACGGCCTAAACCACGATCTCCATAGATTGACGTCTGTGAAGATCTGCCAGCTCTGTAGACTGGCGAATGTGAAAGTTTTCCATCTGTGAGGGTCAACCACCATCTGTATGGATTGACCCAAAAATGGAAAAGAAGAGAGGAAGAAGAGAAAAGATAAGGGTACAGGAGTAGTTTTTGATGCCCCAGATGGGCCTGAGACATTTATTGATACCCCAGCATGCTATCTGATTGCTAGAATTTGCTTGCTGACTACAGGAGGAGACTATTACATTCTGGGCCAGGGAGTTCTATCTAGTGACCATGGAGCTGGAGCAGCACCTGACAACGGTAGAGTGGGGACAAGTGACTCTATGCAGATTAGAGCATGTGTGGCATTGGCCGCATCTTCAATCGCATAATACGCTCATGTCTACACTGATAGAGAGATGACATAGTACCACCTCAAGCTTCCACTTTCCTATAGGGGAAGCGAATATCACCCTCCATGACGTATTGAGGATCTATAGAGTGCCCATTCGGGGGCTTATACCATAGTACTGCATGGAGGGGTCAGAGCCGTATATGGAGATGGCCTTGAGACAGAGGTTTGCTGATCTACCGATTACATGATAGTGGATGTCCTGGGCAGGGGCTATGACTATGGAGCCACTGCCATGATAGTTGGCACTATATCTAGCTGGGTTGATAGGGGGATGTCTCATGCCTGATCATGCAGGCAAGGGGTTCCCCATAGGCTAGGCACAAGTTTTGAGTAGCATGGTAAAGGATGATGACCAGTACTACTAGGGATATGTCATCCTTGGCCAGTTATATTATGATCTCTATATGTGCACCTACCATAAGGGTAGGGCACTAGGTCCTGGATGTATGCTCTTATTTGTATGGGTATGGGAGCACATTACGGTCACACGACCGATCAGATATCAGGAGACCCAGGTAGCATATGAGGCCTTTGTTTATAGATATAGGCCACCGATCAGTTACGAGGCCATAGATTCTATCGGATACCGGCGTAGGAGACTAGACAAGATGGGGGCTATATTGTGGGCACCCTATGCAGGATGTGAGGCCTAGGGTCATGAGATCCCATAGTAGGATGGGCATGCTGAGGATGAGTTCTACGACTCATACTACATGAGATTCGTGCAGACTAACTGCTGGATTTTTAGGAGGACTGCATACATGATATCTAGGTATATGCCATCCAGGGTATGGAGGTAGATGGGTCAGGTGTAGGAGGCAGTACCAGATGGGTTTCCTCATCCATTGGTTACCCGAGAGGTGGGGAGTGTGTGGGGGATAGGTGCAGATCCTCGGATAGCATGAGCATCATTCATGGGCATGATCGAGGTCCCCTTGATCAGGGCTTGAGAGTCACTATAGGATGCAGGTGTAGTACCCGCATATGCATAGTGGTGGGCTGCTCACAGAACCATTAGACTAACAGTTCCTGGAGTTGTACAGGAGGATGAGAAGCCAGGGGCTGGAGGAGATAGAGGAGGATAGGGGGTGATGATGATGATGAGGGAGGAGATAGAGGGGCCAGAGGGAGGAGACTCTAGCCTAGGGTTGTGGTACTGAGGCAGAGGGGACTGTGTAGATACCGATAGGAGGTAGCCACCTATCATGCTCGATGTACAGGTACAGGAGCAGGATCCACAAGGGCCACCACAGGGACCATAGGGGCCACCACATGGACCTCCACAGGGACAGGGACCACTAGCAAGCTACATAGCCCAGGAGACACATGACACAGTTGTAGCAGAGTGAGATAGCCTATCGACTGAGCTGGGGAGAGTACAGGGACTATTGGCGACATCTCAGGTGACTGAGGTGAGCACACAGGCTGAGATTACATGACTACAGGGTTTATTAGCCATAACATAGGCTACAACCAGCAGGCTACAAAAAGAGGTAGCCTGGGTATAGAGGGAGTTGTTAGCAGAGACATCTCGGGGGGATAGTGCTCAGCGAGCAATAGACATTTTATAGGCTCAGGTGGATAGCGGGGAGTTCACCATTATAAAAGAGTTTGGAGACCAGGAGGAGGAGCTGATAGCCATGTTAGCATAGATAGTAGATCTTACAGTAGAGCGATATTTAGCATGTAGATGTGCAGAGGACTATAGGGTAGACTACGATATAGCACATCTTGTAGGTAGTGCAATAGGATTAGGTCAGATGATGGCCAATGCTATGGCAGCCCAGAGAGAGGCAGGACGGAGAGGCCGAGAGGCTGCATATTATATGGGACTTTACCATGGAGTAGTGCTAGAGGAGGCATGACAACTTGTATATTATGAGAGGGCATAGATAGAGAGCATCGTTCGGGCATCACAGGGATTAGTGGGGTTACTGCCACGTCCCAGGAATGGAGCAGGACCATCGTGGCCACCGCCATGATGCTTCTCAAACTTTTTGGATACACAGTTTTGACACATTTTTGACACATGATGTATGATATGAAACTTTTGATATATATATGGACTATTTTTGGACTATGGGACTCTTATTTATGGACCTTTGTGATGTTATATTCTTATATGATGTGATGTTTATGTAGGATGTATGGATGCACTTATGATGTTATATTACAACATATGATGTTTATGACTGAGATGCAGGATGGGATGAATATATGTATGATGATACTGACAGACTTGTGATGCAAAGATGATATATATATATATATATATATATATAGTGATGTGATGTGATGTGTTAATGCTTATATTTTATCATGTATGGATGTAATGTGATGATGTATAAATGCATCTAGAATGAATGAACCCTAAAATTTTATGGATGTGATTGATGCAACTAATTGAATGTAATATAATTAAATGCAAATGGTACTAAATTATAAATGTGTAATGCTAATGGAGTAATAATGCAACTATAAATGAGTTAAGGATGAATGAACAATGTTAATAAATAATGAACTAAATGGTCAATGCAAATGATTTAATTTAATGTACTAAAATGAATACTGAGTAAATAATGCATAATGAATAATGAATTAAATGAATAATGCAATGGATAAAGGCTAATGATGAATGAAATGAATAATGCGATAGATAATGACTAATGATTAATGCAATGGATAATGACTAATGATTAATGAAATGAACAATGCGATGGATAATGACTAATGATTAATGAACTTAAATGAACAATGCAATGGATAATGACTAATGATTAATGAATGGAATGAACAATGCAACGGATGCAATATGAGACAAATGAGGACACTATTTTTGTGTGTATCACAATAAGTCTGATAAAATCACGTAGGTGACCAGATAGGGGAATAAATAGAAACCTTTGCCAAGAGCAAAATCATAATGCAATATGACCTAACTACAATTCAAAGACTAACTACATGATAATAGTGGGATTGATACCATGTTAATTTTGGAGAGCACACCCTAGTTTGATACTGAAAAGGAGGTATGCACCGTGTGCTAGAAAATACAAGTGACATGGTTCCTTTGCGTGGACTAGACTCTCAGACAAATAGGTTGTTAGGAACAAGAATGTGAGATATCAGGTATGATAAGAGCTATGAAATGTTACCCATGAGGAGACACAGTACATCTAGATCTTTTGAGGGATTTGAGATGCATGAATCTTGCCCCTAGTGAGGCATACATGGTCATAACCAAATATCAAAAAATAAATGCACTAACAAACTATGACAAGAAGATCATACCACAAATGACACTTATTTCACTAGATGCTCACCATAATGAACCAAGATATAAAAGATCGAGGCTGTCGCGATAAGGACATAGTAAAACACAAGATAAAATCAACAAAAAGGCATCCTGGCCAAGTGGTCATTCAGTCCAAAAGTTCTTTCCATGAACAATTTTGATGTGAGAATTGATAGAATAGCCGACACCGGAAGGATGTATCCTGATGGGCCAAAGATTGATTAATAGAAAATGGGAATTCGCTGGCAATTGCTTGTGAATAGAATGATCATTAGGAAAGTCAATCTGTCTGCTGATTTGATATAAAACATTTGCGATCACTGTGTCTAGAACAAAGCTCAGTGTTTGATTTGGTAAGCTCAGTCATGCGGGAATCATTATTGTGGAAGCGAAAAGATGGTCAAAGAACTACCTACACAAATATGGGTAGTGACGCTTATTATGAAAGGTGATGCAAGCTGTATAGACAAATGGTGGAAACTGATGGTGGATTTGACTACACATGGTGCCTGAAATAGGTTTTCACCATGGTACTTATCCATTGCACCATCGAAGTGGTTTTCACAGATGGACGGATTTTATTTCTCTTTCTCTTTTGCTTTTTTGATCTTCTTTTTCAAGCTTTTGTATTTTTTATGCTTTTTTGATTTTTTGATTTTTTTTCTTTTTTTCTTTTTTGAATGTTTTTGGATTTTTTGCTTTTCTTATTTTTTGGATTTTTGAAAAATTTCTACTGTACAATAGACTATGGGTTGATCAAGCATAGAAGCACTTGAGATGTACAATATTTAAAGGATTAGGGAGTGGATCTCCCTCTAGGGATGCAATCTGATAGGCACCTAAACCATACTTTGCTGTAACAATGAAGGGACCCAACCAATTAGGTTCAAACTTCCCTTTCTTCTCACAATTCTGGAGGTTCTTCATATTATGTTGCAGGACAAGATCACCAACCTCAAACTAACAAGGTTTGGTCCTTTTTTTTAACTGAAGGTGAAGGAAATTTTGATACATGCAGAGGTGGTCTAGGGCATTGAGGCGTCTCTCATCGAGGAGTTCCAACTCTTGCAAGCGGGCAACTCTATATTCTTCTTTGGACAACAGATTCTTGAGAGAGATTCTGAGGGAAGGGAGCTCAATTTCAATGGGTAGAATAGCCTTAGTACTATAAACAAGGGAAAATGGAGTGGCTTCCATGGGGGTTTGAATAGAGGTGCGATAAGCCCAAAGGGTAGGGTTGAGGTGAAGGTGCCAATCACGGCCAGCTTCATCGACTATTTTCTTGAGGATTATAAGGATGGTTTTATTCGTAGCCTCAGCTTGACCGTCGCTTTGTGGAAAGTACTTGGAAGAGGTATGGTGGGTAATGCTAAACTTCCTACATAGCTCTGTGACATCCTTGTTCTTGAAAGGTCCTCCATTATCAGTAACAATGTCCTGAGGAATTCCATAGCGACAGATAAGATAGTTCAAAATAAACTTCAAAATTTGTTTTCTTGTAGTGTAGGTGAGAGGAACAGCTTTGACCCACTTGGTAAAGTACTCCGTAGCATCCAGGATGTATTTATGGCCATTGGATGAATTAAGGAAAATATGGCCAACAAGGTCGAGACCCCAGCGTAAAAAAGGCCAAGGGGTGATGGTAGGTTGGAGGGATTGGGAGGGAGCATGTATCAAATCACCGTGCTACTGACAGGGTACACACTTCTTCACATAGTTGTAGGCATCTTGCTCCATATTAGGCCAGCAATATCCAGTGCGTAACAAATTTTTGGCCAAAGTAAGTCCACTAGAGTGGGCCCCATAGATTCCTTGATGTACCTCCTCCAGGGATGTTTATTCTTCATCAGAATTCAGACACCTTAAAAGAGTTCCATCGAAATGATTTTGGAAGAGGGTATCAGCAAGGATTGTGTATTGGGAAGTGCGGTGAATGAAGGTTTTACATTGATTGGGGGTTAAAGTAAGTGGGGTATGTCCATCACATAGGTAGGAATACACTTCTTGGTACCATGGAGAATTGGGATCAGCAATTTCACACACCATTTCAAAATTTGGTTTTTCATAGGCAGGGACCGTAAGATTCTCAACAAAAAACTCACACCATGCGCTGTGTTCTAGCATAGTGATTAAGGACCCAATTATTGTCATGACATCTGCTGCTTTGTTATTCGTACAAGGGATCTTCTAGAAGATTAGTTCAGTGAAATGCATCTTGAGATCTTCAACTCTCTGGCGATAGGGAATTAACTTGTCATCCTTTGTTTGATATTCATCCATAACTTGTTTGATAACCAATTGAGAATCACCAAGCACCAATAAAGTGAGAACCTACCATTGTATGGCCTATCGAAGTGCAAGTACAAGGGCTTAATACTCTACAATAATGTTGGTACAAGGAAACTGTAATTTGAAAGATTTAGGGATGAGATCCCTTTTGGTGTAACAAACAAGATTCCTACCCCTGATCCTTTTTGAGTGAAGGATCCATCAAAATAAAGCTTCCATGGTGGACTTGGGGCAAGATTTAGGACTGATTCATCTAGAAAATCTATGATTAGAGGATGTTTACCATCAATAGGTGCTTCAGCTAACTGGTCTGTGATTACTTGTCCTTTGATGGCTTTTTGATCCACATAAACAATGTCAAACTCATTAAGGATCATGACCCATTTTGTTGTACGACCAGTAAGAGCAACGCGTGCTAGGAGATACTTGAGTGGATCAATTTTAGCAACAAGATGAATCTCATGATTAAGAATATAATGTCATAGCTTCTGTGTATAGAAAACAATGGCCAAACATGCCTTCTCAATTAGGGAATAATTCAACTCATAGCCAATAAGAGTTCTACTGAGATAGTAAATTGCTCACTCTTTGTTGGTGTCATCTAATTGTGCCAGGAGGGCTCCCAACGTGACCTCTGTAGCAGATATGTACAAAATTAGAGGATGACCAGAAATAGGTGGTACCAACATAGGTGGGTTAGCCAGATAGCCTTTTAGTTTCTCAAATGCATTTTGACACAAGCAATCCCACTGAAACTTGATATTCTTGTGCAGGAGATGGGAGAACGGATGCACCTTGTCAGCCAGCTGTGACATGAATCTTTTGATTGATTGTAGTTTTCCTTGTAAACTGCATAATTGCTTCAATTTTTTGGGTGTTGGCATCTCTAGGATTGCTTTCACTTTCTTTGGATCAACTTCTATTCCATGTTGTGACATAATGTATCCAAATAGCTTACCAAATTATACTCGAAAGACACACTTTTTAGGATTTAGCCTAAGATTATATTTCTCCAATCCATCAAAGATGGTGGTAAGGATAGGAATATGTGATTCCCTTATTTTTGACTTGCCTAAAAGATCATCCACATAATCTTCCATGATGACATGCAAAAGGTCATGAAAGATGGTAGTCATTGCTCGTTAATAAGTGGCTCTGGCATTTTCAAGACCAAAAGGCATCACCTGATAACAGAAGGTGCCCCAAGGTGTTGTGAATGTATTTTTGTACTGGTCTTCTGGTGCTATCTTGATCTTATTATAACTTGAGAATCCATCCATAAGTGACAACATTTCATGTCCTGTCGTCAAATCCACTATAATGTCAATATTAGGGAGTGGACAATCATCCTTGGGACATGCAAGGTTTAGGTCTCTGAAATCAGTGTAGATGCGAATGCCCCTGATAGGCTTACCTACTAGTAAAATATTAGAAACCCATTTAGGATAATCAATTGGTCTGATTACTTCAGCGTCCAGCATCTTCTGAAGCTCTACTTTGACTACTAATGCAACTTGAGGATGCATCTTGCAAATTTTCTGCTTAACAGGTTTTACACTTGGATCTATAGTAAGATGATGCATGAAAAGATCTGTATCGAGCTTGGGCATGTCTTTGTAGGTCTAGGAAAATTTGATTTTGTGTTTATGCAAGAATTCTTTCATGTCTTTCTTTTCTTGATCACTGAGAGAAACTGCAATGTAAGTGATATGTGGATCTTCTTCCGTGCCTAGGTTGATTGGGATAGTATCTTCAATGATCATAGAGGACACTTCTGGTTCTAATGATATAAATGGAAAGTAAACCTCTCCCTCCCCTAGCACCTCAAAAATATTTTCACTATAGGAAACGTCCTTTATTTTTTCTTTTTCTTCATCTGCAGGTGTCTGCAAGAGGTTTTCACCAGAGGATGTATTTTCATTTTTTTAATTTTTATTTTCATATACACCTCTCTAGGGCATCTTATTTTATTTTTCATTTTTGTGACTGAGAGAGTTGACTTGGCTACTAAAGTAGGCTTTTTCATTGTAGTGTATATGATGTTTGAATTCTTGGAGATTCTTAAGTCCAAAGAGAGCTAAAACTGCCTCATCTGAATCACATATGTCCAAAGCTGGTGGTGAGTCTTGCTGATCCCAGTCAATTAATTTAGGGTTTGTGAGGGGTAGATGAGGGGATGAAAGGTTAGCTTGGGTAATAGTGAAGACATGATGATTTTTGTTTAGGTCATCTTCAATATATTGGAAAGGAATTTTGAAGAACTCTTCCTCAGTGTCTGAACCTGAGGTAGCTAAACAATAATCCTTAGCGAAGTTAGTCTTAGTTTCTATGGAACCCAATCCATGTTCTTTAGGATAGCCATTAGTTGTTATGATCTTCTTCTTTCCTATTTCATTAGCTCCAAGACCAGTACCATGATATCCCATGTTTTCGACAATGGGAGTAACTTTAGGATACTTTCCTTTGGGGAAAGTTACAGGTCGTTCTTCTTCATCATTATAGAGCCAATCAAGGACACTATATTCCATGTGTTCATCTAATAAGGACCCCCAATGTTCAAAAATAGTTTACTTGCAGTGCATAAGTGCTTTATCTTTGGAGAGGGGTAACAGTGATGGTCTTCTATAAGACTTTGGAGACAAAGGGAGTTGCCCAATACATAAAGCACTTTCAAATTTATACTCTCCCATGCCTTGATCTGTAAATGTGGCTTTTTCTTTAGATGAGGAGGGTTTGTCTTCAGTAGCTTTGGCTTTAGTAACTTTTTCCTTTCCTTTGGATTGTTCAACTGGTGTTTCTGATGTCTTTTCAGAAATAGGGGTTTCTTGATTGAAATGTCGGCCAAACTCATTCAACAGACAGTAATTAGCTTGTTTGCCTTCCAATATTTTGCAATATTGAAAGGGCTTAGGATCTCTAGGAATTGTGATTTCTTTACTGTGATGTGGGAACTTCAGACATTGATGATAGGTAGAGGGTACACCTTTGATAGTGTGTATCCATGGACATCCTAGCAAGATGTTATAAGGTAGATCTAGATCTAGTACATGGAAAATAGTTTCAATC
>MU226576.1:422116-489696 GCA_018584345.1 Thuja plicata | reverse complement strand
GTGGGAACTTCAGACATTGATGATAGGTAGAGGGTACACCTTTGATAGTGTGTATCCATGGACATCCTAGCAAGATGTTATAAGGTAGATCTAGATCTAGTACATGGAAAATAGTTTCAATCAGGGCCGGGCCCACTTGTAAGGGTAGTGTGATCAAACCCTTGCTTTCTCATTCTTGATCATCATAGGATTTTATTGTAATTCTCTTGTCTGCATCAATGAGGTCCTCAGAAAGACCAATATTATGAATTATTTTCAATGTGCACAAATTTAGGCCAGATCCACCATCTATGAGGACTTGTTTTACTCTTGTGGAGTGGATTTTTCCTTCTATATGGAGGGACTTATTATGATGAGGATCAGGACCACTAAATTCCTTATCAGTGAAAACTAGAGGTTCTTGCGTGGCTAGGTTCCCTATCATAGCTTTGAATTGTGCAGCATTGATGTTCTCAGGAACATGAGATTCATTTAGAGCTTTATCAAGGACTTCTTTGTGAATTGGTGAAGTGGTCAAGAGCTCTAGGATAGATATCTATGCAATCATCTTTCGTAATTGGGCCAACAAGTCAAAGTGCGAGGCAGGTCGAGCAGCAGTAGATGGTGCAACTGGTGGATTTGCAGATGTAGAAGGTTTATCAGCAGCTTGAACAATGACTCTGGGTCTATGTGTAGTAGCATTACAATCAGCAGCTTTGAGGATTATGGTATTAACATGCGTGTCAGTTTCTTCAATGCAGCCACAAAGAGAGTCAAACCCAAAGATATCATTTTCACTTCAAATCCCACATGTTTGATCATGGCCTGTAATAGTGTTGGTAGAATAGTCATATGGGATTCCGTTTGATGCATTTTTTTGATTATGAGGTGGGAAAGGTTGATTGTAGACTTTGAGTTTCACATTAGATGAGGATGCATTCTGACCTTCAACTTCAATTTTCCCATCCTCAATGAGGTCTTGCACAAAGTGTCTGAGCTTCATGCATTTCTTGGTATCATGCCCCTTGATGCGATGATAATCACAATACTCATTATCCCTATACCAAACATTCTTAGGTTGATTTTCATCAAAAGGTCGAGTATTTGGGTAAACTATCATTCCTTGGTCCACAAGTTGTTTGAAGATCACATCTAAAGGTTCTGCTAAAGCTGTGAATTATCGTCATTGTCAATTTTCATTATTGTTGTTGTTGTTATTATTATTGTAGTTGTTGCGAGGGAACAAGAATGATTGATTAAGCGGTTGTTGATTATTGTTCTGATTATTCTGATTCTGATTGTTGTTCTGATTCTAATTGTTCTGATTGTGCGGATTGTAATTCTGATTTTGGTTGTTGTTGCAATACTGATTTTGATTCTGATTGTTATTGTGATTGTTTTGATTTTTATTGTTAGATGCTATAAAATTTTGAACATGCTTGGAATTAGTCACTCCATCATTGACAACTCCTTTGTTCTTACTCCAGAATTTTGGTTTATCATTATTGGAAGGAGTATAATGTTTGATGCTACCTCTTTGCAAAATCCCATCTTAAATGTCTTTTCCCTTCTTAACAAGAGATTAAAAGGTGTCAAGTGAAGCCATTTTCATTTGGAAGGACATCTCAAAGATTAAATTCTTTGTGAAGATTTCAATCAAGTGATTATTATGTATTTTTCATGGCATGCGATTCGCAATATGTCTCCATCATTGTAAGAAACTAGCAAAGGTTTCTCCATTTTTTTGTTTAGTATTGTACAAATCGCTGAGTGTTGCTTGATGCTCAATGTTATATGAATATTTTCTAACAAAATTCTTTGTAAGATCAGAGAAGGTAGAGATTGACCCATAAGGAAGGGCCATGAACTATTCCAAGGTTGTGCCTCCAAGATTCCTAGTGAAAAGTCTTTTTAAGTAATTCTCGTTATAGGCGACCTCTTGACATGCAATGTAAAACTCTTTGAGATGTTGTAGGGGACATGTTTCACCTTTGTATTTCTCAAATTTGGGCATCTCAAAGTTTTGTGAGAATGGTTGCATTATGATAGACTTGTCAAACGAATAGGGACAAATCTCTTCAAAAGAAAACTCCTTCTTACCCCTATTTTGTAAACCTTGTACGATGCTTTTGAGCTCATTGAATTGTTGGGTGAAATCTGGAGTATTTTGTGTGAAAAATAGGGGTACATAAACTCCGCCTCCTCCAAATTGTGCAGCTAAAAAACTCATGGAGGTCATACCAATGGTAGGAGGAGGTATATATTGATAGGCTTGTGATGTATTTATTGCAGATGTTTTTGCCCCCATTTTTTGAAAAAAAGATGAAGACAAAGGCATGGAAACTTTTCCTATGTTGTTGACATTAGCACTTGCTCCTTGAGTCATTTTCGTTTGAGTGCTATTATGTGTAGTATTTTTTGGCAAAGCACTTATGATCTGTTGAATTTATTCAAGTGTCAATTGGGGTATTGATGTAGTTGTTGATACAGGTGCTGATATAGGTATTGACGTGGGAGGTTCGTTAACAAGTCCTTTACTTGTGTCATGTGATGATGTAGCATTTGAAGTAGAAGCCATGGTTGTAGTAGCGACAACAATGAATTTAGTGATATTTTTGGTAAGGAGTGTTTCATCAAAGTCAACAGGAACCGTAACACCGTTATGAGTAAGATTTAAGAATATTTCATCACTGTTATGCAAAATGACCTTCTCAACCATTTCCAAATTATATGGGTCTCTAAGGAAGTCATTCACTTGGGTGGGCCTTTCTTCTTGGTCCACTAATTCTATTTCTTCAGCCACTTCTTCAGTTTGTACCCCACTTTCATAAAAATATTGTATGGCAAATGGGTTCTCCTCGTGATTAACAGTGTTGAATGTTGTTCGCCTCATGTTTCTAGCTTGGGATCGAGTGACAACCATACAATGGTAGAAGAATGGAAGACAAGGAGATGTAAGAGATGAAATGGAGAAAAGATCTTTGATTGGATTTGATTGATTGATTTGGATTAAGGATTGATTTGATTGATTGAATTAATTGATTGGATAATTGATTTAAAGGTTTTTGGAACAAAACCTAAGCATGTTAAACCTTATGATGATACAAAAACAAAAGGATTTAAAGCAATACCTGTTCTACTCAAAGATGGACTTGTGATCTCAAGCAAAATGGGATATCACTAAGGGATTTAAATCACTTGAGATGAACTGATGGTCTACAAGCAATGTTGTGTTTGTTTAAGGATGAAGGTTTGTGATACTTTGATTAAGGTCTTTCATCCTAAAGATTTGATTGGATTTAATGGTTTGATCTAATGCTCCAAGAGAAGGAAGAATGATGATGGAAGAAATGGAAGAATGATCTAGAAGTAAGGTGTTACCTAATTGTATTATTCAATGGTGACAAAAGCACTGTTGATTGAAAACTTGGCCATAAAATTGCAAACTTTGTTGTTGTAGAGGATTTTGTCAAGTTTCTCACGATGTTCAATCTCTTGTTTGATAGATATTGCAATATGTTGGTATTCCTTTGATTTACGGGTGGTTTCTTTTTTCTCTAAGGACTGGAGGTGTTGGAAGCTTAACCTTCTTATGTTTCTTGAAATTGGTCATGTCATGGAAAAATTGATTTTGGCTGAATGAATGAATGATCTAGGACAAATGATTCTAGGGTCTTGTAGAAGATCAAATTTTGATTATCTTGGCCAATTTTGAAGCTCACTATTTTGAAGCAGAGATGGAAATCTCAGACGCAGATGATGATCTTTGCAGACAATGATCTACGCAGATGTTAATCTTCATCGATGGTGGATCGAGAGTGGAGACGACTGATTGTGACTAATGCAGTGTGTTAAAATTTTGGGCAAATTTTTTATCTTCAGTCTGATTTTGGGAAAATTTGTTCAAATGGAAAGAACTAATTTTTAGCATAAGCAAACCAAAAAATAATAGACACACATCTCAAAAAAATCCAACAAGGGACAAAGCAACCTTGAGGGATACCAGAAAATGTGACACTAGGGAATCTTGCTTCAACTTTGTAATATCTCATTTGTGTATGTTCAAGTGACTCTTTCAAGTCACTTATGTTTTTACTGGGTCTAGCACAACGAAGACAGTTCAAACAGTAGCTAGCTTAGGAATTTGGCTTCGCATGAAATATTATAGGCCCATTGCTTGGTAGTCCTTCAGCTCACACAACATGTCACCCCCAGAAGGGCACCCATGTTTTTGCCTTTTGCTAGGTATTTTTTCTGTGCTACGAAGATCTCTTTCACAACACAATACCCTGGGACACATATGATGGGAATCTTAGGGGGAGAATCTTCCCTCCCCTTGCACTATAATAAGTCACCGTAGGGAGGTGAATCAAGTAGGCTACAATTTATAGTTGCTAGCAAGGTTTCACGGCGTCCCCGCAATCAGTTTGTATGGCGTGTGACACTTAAGTCTCTAGTTCAACTATGCCAGTATGATGAGGATATTCACTCAGTATGAACTACCATTGAACATGACCCGCTTGAGCTTGAAGGGATAAAAAAGACCTTTGGGTCACACTTTATTTCTATACCGGCCAAAGGTATTACCGGTTTGAGGCCATCCTTTAAAGGGGAAGCGCTCCCTCTAGACAGGCCTCTCTAGAAGCTTGATTAAGCTAAGCTTTCTCTTCACCCAAGATCCATGAAGGTGAGGGGAGATGATACAACTATAGTTTAATCATAGCATCACATATATTAAGGGATCTAATCTAATGACAAAATAGCTCAAAAGAAGTGTTGAAAAATACTTCTTCAAACACACCAAAAAGAGTTCATTCCAAATTGAACCTAGTTAAAGCAAAAATATGTGTTTTCTACCTAAGAAAAAGACATAATAGTGTGATTAAACATACATGTTTAATTATTTTCCCACACAGCAAAAATGAAAGTTTGTAAAGGTGTGTTGATTCACTTTAAGTCATTCAAGAGTTATGAATTTCATTCCCTTAAACATTCAAGATTGGGTGAGGTTCATTTTAAGCAACATTCATTCCAAGACAAATGGTTAAGCATACAAGTTCATTTAGATAATCTTTTAAAATCATTTACGAAACCTACATGAAATTTGTTAGTAGTTTGAAAACTTCAAATTTTTAGATGCTGCAAAGAACACAAAACCCAGAAAAAGGCGCAGACAGTGAATCGTCGCAGACGGTGATCTGTGGAAACGATGATAGACCTACACAGATGGCAAAAGATAGACAGTCAGATTTTATTAAAAAGAAACAAGCTTATTCAAACTGAAAAATAACATTTTTATCAAATCAATCAGCATTTAACTCTTAAAAATTTTGTAACTGTCAAAAATCCAAGAGTTAAAAAATGCTGCAAGTTGATAAAAAATAATTTTAAACCACAATTTTTATAAGTTGTTTTGCACATGCGGAGACGGTGAAGTATCGGCACAGACGGCCAAGTTGCGTAGATGACCAAGAAGCAAAGATGATAATCTGTGGAAACGGTGACTCCAGAGCGCAGACAGGTTTGCGTGAAAATTTTTTGAACTGTAAAAAATCTGCAAGAAAAGTTATAAAATAAGAGACGTGGGTCCCATCGGGTGTGCCAAAATGTGTGTGATAAAATCTAACCTATTGGGAGCACACCTAGACATGCAAATGTTAGAGATATAAATCATTTAACTACATTAAATATGTCTAAGAAACATACTACCAAAAATAACAAGAGATCCATCACAACCTCGGATGAGCCAAACAAGTGCACCCAAGCCTTGTTGATTTGCTCTTAGAGAGGTTTGTGGGTGTGCTCTCCCAACATAATATATTTAATCCCACTATTTGATTGAAGATGCAAACTAAGTGATTGAAATGAGTGAAGAACTCAAGAAACAAGTATTGAAAACTTGTCTCAAGCCTTCACCATGAATGCAAATGCAAGACTACACTATGATGAAAATTCAAAAAACTAATCTAAGATGATATGCATAAGATAATAGAACTAAATTCATTTGTTGTTATCCTAACATGTGATTTCTAAATTCAAACTATGAACTAATTAGCATACAACATGAAATGCACTAGGAAATTCTAGAGCTATACTAGCATGATTACAAAGCATAAATGAGAGATGATTTGCTCTTGACAAAGACCTCTATTTATAGAGTTTTTGTAGAAGAGAGAGGACTTGGATGAGGTGGAGCTCATGTGGCATCCACATAGGTGCCACATTAAGGACACATAAGCCATGTAAGAGGCCCACTTTTCTCACACATGTGTGAGCAACTTTGGATGTGATGGGTCAAAGTGTACTTAAAGTACACATGTGAAAGATCTTGTAAGAAGGTGTGAGAGTTTTGGACCAATGGAACACTTTTGAAAAGTTTAAGAAGGTGTCATCATAGGTGTAAGAAACTTTGTTGGCACCAAATAAGGATTATTTGGAAAAGATAATTTTTGAAAATTTGCTCACACGTGTCAGAAAATAATTAGGACTAATTGGTGTAGGAATCAAGAAATTAGCCCTATTAACTTTAGTTAATTAGTAAGTAGGTCTATTTGATGAGAATGATGGGAGGTAGGGTAGGAACTAGGTTCAAATTAGCTTAATCTAAATTTAAAATTTAGATTAATTTGGTTTAGTAGAATTTAAGTCATGTGAAGGAATAAATAAATTAAAAATTTATTTAAAGGGAATCAATGAGGGAAAATGTATTAAATAAGATTTAATACATTAAAAGGGGGTAGTATTTAAATTAAATTCAAATACTAAGGAAAGTGAATCATATTTATTTAAATAAATTTAATTAAATAGATAGGAGAATATAACAAATATAATTAATTAAAATTAACTATAATGTTATGGGAATATTAATTAAATTAATATAAAGACAATTTTGGACGTCTACAGACTATAGATCAATATCATGCATATGATGAGAGAGTATCTGATGAAGGGAATATTGAAAAATATCCATGTCCATGTAAAAATTGTCTTGGTGGGAAGGTGAAAAAAATAAATGTGATTTATCGACACATGATAAGACATGGGCATAGTGGTATAAGCCCTTGGGCTTACAACTATTATGAAGATATGATAGAATTATAAATTGTGAGAGATGAAGAGGAAAAAAACCTAGATGAAGAGACAAAAATGCTTGATGAAGGATTTAAAGTTTATAGAATGTTGAATGAGGGTATAAATGATGATTGGGCCAAGTCAATGGAGGATGTTTTAAATCTTGTGTATGCTAATTGTAAGTTAAGTCATTTGATAACAATCCTTCAAATTATTAACTTGCAAGTGGTTCATGGTTGGACAAATGAGAGTGTAGATCATTTATTGGCATTATTAAGTTCATTTTTACCAACTAAATCCACATTTCCAACAAAAAAAAAGTCAATGTAAAAATCAAATCAGTAAGCTTGGCTTGGGGTATGAAAATATCCACACATGTGTGAATGGTTGTGTATTATTTCATAAAAATCTTGCAAATGACAGTGAATATCCAAAATGTCACGAAGCAAGGTATATACAAGGGTTGAAATCAATTATTGTTCCTAGAAAGGTTCTTCGCCACTTTTTGATAATCCCATGATTAATTTGAATGTATTGGTGCAGAGACATTTGTGAACTTATGCAGTGGCACACCCAAAATAAGAGCACCGATGGAAAATAATGACATGTTCCAGATTCTAAGATATGGATGGAATTTGATAATAAATGGCCTGATTTTTCTCAAGATCATTGTATTATAAGATTGGGTTTGGCTATAGATGGGGTGAACCCATTCTCAGATCAGAGTACTAAATGGTCAACTTGGGCAGTGTTTCTAATAAATTATAACTTACCTCCAAGGTTAGAAACTAAACCATTTTTCTTAATGTTATCATTGATTATACCAGGAAAGAAAATTGTGACTTCAAATACAATAGGTACTTATCTAGAGCCATTATATGATGAGCTAATGGAATTGTGGAAAGGAATTGAAGCAATTCAAACTTTAAGGGATGGTCATCTAATCAAATTCACTTTAAGAGCTTCCTTATTGTTTATGATTTGTGATCTCCCGACATATGGCACATTGTATGGTCTCTCTATTCACGGATACCATGGATGTCTGGATTAAAAATTTAAGAATTTTGTGAGGAACTCAAGAAGTTTTTGTAAGTGTATTTATTATGGACATCATGCTAACCTTAAAATGGATCATCCATATAGTCGACAAAAAACATGTTTCAATGGTCAAGAAGAGAATCATGAAGTGCCATTACTGAAAACAGGTGATTACATTGTTGAGAATGGAAAAAAAATAATGTCATTTATTGAAAATGATGGGATTGCTGGCAGTAGATATGATCCATGTAATGAAAATGGTGTAAAATGATTGTGCATATTATATAAGTTTCCATACTTCAAGGATATATCCATTAGGAGTACTGTTGATTTTATGCATACTTAGAAAAATATAGCTTATGCTATTATAGAAACTCTTTTTGGTGCTTTTGATACTATTTCATCTCATGAAGACTTTTGAGAAATAAATATTTGTCAAAATCTTTGGGTTGAAAAATATAGAAAACTTAGTGCTCCTTATGTTTGGACTAAAGAATAACGTGCACAATTCTTACAGTTGATGTCATAGACTCTATTTCCCACTAGATATGTGAGTAGAAACATCAGAAGCCAAAATAACATTAATAGCTTAAGAGGCCTCAAGACCCATGAATATCATGTCATAATCGAGAACATTTTACCTATTGTTTTAAATATGTCAAGTTTGGAAAAGGGGCCAAGAATTGGAATTATAAGGTTGGGTCTAATACTAAAGAGAATGAGTTTACATGTATTAGGTGCTTTGAACTTTGATAGTTTGAGAGAGGAGGTTGTTGAACTCCTTTATCTATTAGAACTAGAGTTTCCAACAACAATCTTTAATATTTCTATGCATCTTTTGAAACATTTAGAATATGAACTTAAGCATTGTGGCCCAGTAAGAACGAGATGGATGTATCCTATAAAATGATATATGAAGGTTTTGAAAAAAAATGTCCGTACTAGGGAAAAATCAGAAGGAAGCATGTCTGAGGGATATTCAATGCAAGAGGCCATGTGGTTTTGCACAGAATATACGAAGGATTTTAAAAAAGTTAATCGACATGTATGGGATGATGAAAAAGATGAGAGTTGCAGGTGAAGTATTAGAAGGCAATGGATGTCCCTTCAAGCTCTCATATCAAGAATGAATTGCAATACATACCTTTATTATTTAAAACACATCTTCTTTTGACAAGTGGTGTGCAGGTAAATTTATTTACTCAATTTTATTCACACATTTATATTATAAATCTTACTATTTGTACGCCATTATTTTATGTAGAAAATATGAAGAAGAGAATCAAACTTGGCTACAAAATCGATCTCAAAAGCGCAGGTGTCATGATTTGATTAGAGGTGATTCTTTTCCTAAATTTGAAGAATGGATTGGTAATGCAATCATTGATGCAAAAGAAGAAGGTCAAGATATAACAATAGAGTAAAGTGAGCTTTCACAAGCTCCATAAATATGGGTTATGTGTTTTAGTAGAATGTGGGCCTATGGTATTCATTTAAGAGTGGAAGAAAAGGACAAAGGAAAGACAAACTGTGATTGTGTTGTTAGTGCTGAATTTATTCATGAATTTGAGAATAAATTTTATGTTGGATTCATACAAGAAATTATTCAAGTGGATTTTGGTAAAAATAGTCCTATATTATTAAAATGTAAGTGGATTCAACCATCTGCAGTACAAGTTGATGAGTATGGATTTATACGTGCAAATACACGACAATTTTTATCATAGACAAATGAGCCATTTGTTTCTCCTCTTCAAATTAATCAATCATTTCTAATTGATGATGTAAGAAGCCCAAGTTGGTCATATGTTATTCAAACAGAGTCTCATTCAAAAAAAAAATTCATGGAAGTTTTCGATGTAATTTATGATGGACAATATTTTAATTTACAAGAAACATTTGAAGAAGTGGAAGAAGACAATCATAGACTGTTTGAAGAAGAGATTTTGATTACCAATGAAGAAATTAAGAGAGATAATGTATTGTATGTCACAAATGAGGATGAGGAAGAAAATCAAGCAGATGTAGACACGAGTGATCATGATTATGATCTTGCTGGAAATGTAAATGATTATTGATGAGCCCCATTTTATGACCTTTTATTTAAGACTTTTATGTTGTTTTAAGACTATTTTATGTTTTAAGGATACGAGCCTTCAAACTAATACCTGTTTCAAAGAGTTAATATTGAATAAATTTGTTATATGAATGTAATATTAATATGTTTACATATATAAATTAGGATGCAATATATATATATCTGTGTGTGTGTGCCAAAATCTCTTGAGGTTGACTTACAATAGCTTGTACAATTTAAGATTTTTTTGAGAAAACTTAGCCTGGACATACATTTCTTCAACTATGGAAAGTGTACCAAATATGTTGGTTATATGAGTTTTCCAGTCTTGTTCTCCATTAGCCTTGTCTTTTTCACATGATTATTTGTAATATAATTCTTCAATGGTGGATTTGAGTATATCAATTGGAGGATGGATGGAGCATGTGTTAACAATATATCAATCTGGCAGCATTCCTATAAGTTATTGAAGGTTTGGTAGTGGATTTTATATGGTTGGTTATTTAACAGTAGAGATGCTCCTCCACAAATTCTGAGGTATTTGTATCTAAATCTGCATATTTTAATCATCTTTATCTCAGGAAAATAAGAGAAAATCAATGTAATACATTTCTGAAATTTCTAGCCAGAATCAAAGGGATTTTCCATATTTTTTGTATGTACAGTGATACGTAGAAATTTATTTCTATTAGCAGAAACTTTAGATCAGTAATTTGATTATAAATTTGAGTTTGCTCTAGAATTTCTTGTATGCAAATAAAGTTTCATATTTTTTTTGTGCTCTATTTTTGGAAATGTTGCTATTTTCTATTATCCCTATTTGGGGATATTACGAGCTATCAATAGAGATGTTGATAGAAAGGAACAAGCTAGTCGTAGAGTACCAAGAACAATGACACTAGATGGAATAATGAATGTTTATGGTAATTATCTTTGTATCAAGTTGCTAATTTATACATTATTGTTTTTTTGGACATCAGGAAATGAAGAGAAAGAATCTAAGGCGCAAATTAGATGATACTCATCATAATTATGAAATTCTAGTTACGGATTATGAATGCATTTGTGAAGAACGCATGGCCAAGAATAGTAAATGTTTATCGCATCTTGGTTTGACAAACATGCAAGTTGTAAATCCACAAAGTAGTATATTATTTTTTTTAATACTATTTAATGAAATTTTATAGGAAAAATCTTTATGTATATAAGACATCATATGATTTTTTTTGGTTTTATAGGAAAGAAAAAGAGTGCAGAGAAAATGAAGAGAAAACAAAAGTAGCAAATAAAGATACAGTGCTGCCATTTCGTAAAAGCCAACCCTTTTGTGATCTAACAAATGTACTTGGTGAAAAAGGTAGCTATGATGATGCACAACCCAATATAACACGTGGTGATATGAAGCCTAATGAAAGTCATGAAGAGAGTCCACTTGCATCTAATGCGCCTCAAAGTGCACCTGCTGGTAGTGATTCAACAAAAGATGTGCCTGCTTTTGTTAAAAGAAAGAAATTGAGTCAATATTTATACAGATCTACAAAGAGACATGTAAAAGAAAGGATATTAGAAGGGAGGAAGCCATTCTTGGTTGAGGTAACAAGAGATGGTGAACCCACTGGGAAAAATGCTGCAAGGTGGGCCTCTGAGTTGAGCATAAGATGAAGAGTCCATTTGGATATTTGCAAATTAAATTTTGTAGAGAAAGATCCACAACATGTGGAATATGTTATACAAAAAATGGAAAATTCCTTTGACAGTAGTGGTGTACAAATATCTAGAAAGTTTTACAAGGAAAATATGAGACTTCTAATGAACAATTGTAGAAAAACAATTATGGAGGGAAAAGAGAGTTTAGACACCACTCTATCTCCCAAACATTAAGGGCTGAATATACATTTGGCAGAGGTGGGTTGCGGGCAAAACTAAACAAATTTGGAGTAAGTGTATGGATTTTTGGTTCAATTTATATTGTGTTATTTATTTCAATTTTTTATTGAACTGAATGTGTTAAAATTGACATTGTATTTTAGGTGGATAACAATAATAGAGAAGCAGGCACAGAAGATCTTGTCAACTATATGGCAGGACTATATCCTACTAATAAGAGTAGTATGAAGTGGAAATCTAGTTCATCAACAAAGATTTCACAACCATCTGTGGAACACCTAGTAAGAGCCTCTCCAAATCATGTCAACTCAAATGAAGGGTACCAACATATAATGAGTTATTTACATACTCTCACTGAGAAAGTTTTACAATTAAGTTCCTCAATTCAGCCTATAGCTTCTGCATAGAATTACCATAATTCTACACATTCATATCAGGTAAGAGACTCTACTAATGAGTTAATTCTAGTTCATACTAATGTATCTTTTCATTGTTTAAAGCATCATTTTGATCATCATCTTTCTTAATTTATATATACAAAACACTATTATTAAGCATTGATTCTCATATACATAGCAATGTTGTTATTTTTTTTATTAACTATAGCACATATTAATTATGGAAATCATCGAGAGTTTACATCAATTTACAAAATAATACACCTTCCCTTTCATACACTATCCTTAAGCATTGATTCTCATGCACATAGCATTGTTGTTATTTTTTAATTAACTATAGTATATTAATTATGGAAATCATCAAGAGTTTACATCAATTTACAAAATAATAAATCTTCCCTTTCATACAGAGGGATTTGAGTAGTCGTGCATCAACCAGTGAATCAAAAAATAAACTATTTACAAAAACACATATTTCAGTTTGTTGCTATCCAACCTCTATCTAGGAAACCAAGCTATCCATGGAAGATGATGATCTTCCCATTTGAGTCTCAGATTGTCATGGAAGATGACATTATATAGATTTGAGAAATAGGCCTCCTAGGGCAGTGGAGGGTGCACAGATATAGGTGTCAGATATAATGATTTGTTCCTAGGAACCTGTATGATGGGGGTTTCGGTTAAAGATTGATCCTGAGGAGCTTGGCCCAATCTTTTTGATTCACTACTATCTACCACTTGTTTATCATCCAATATTTCTACACCTGTGTTGTTCCCCTGTGCAGTCCCAATTCCTATACCTTTATGTTTCTCTGTTATCTACTTCTCTTTCTTATTCTGTTGCAACACCTGCCCTATGGTGACCTCATAGTCGAAGTTCCCTTCAGATTTGGTAGACATTTTACATGTGACCTACTCTCTGTCTAGAACATTCCTAACTTCTTTGATCACTTTCAATACTTGATGTTCTTTTACTTGCATGATCATGGTAACCTGCGAGGCAACATTAAAAGATATGAGTCTCTGTAGAAACTCAGTAAGAATAACTAAGAGAAGGGGGTGAATCAGTGGCCTCAAAAATATTCCAATAAATCAACCCAAAAACTTAGTACCACAATGTTAAGCCTCTAGTTATCTTCATTCCTTCAAGATGTATGCCTTCAAATAAGCATAACAAATAACTACTGCTCAGAGTTCATTGTTAAACCTTATTCTTAATGTTTACCAATTAACAGTCTTTCATTTACCAAAAATAGTAAATTTCTTAGTGTATACTGATCAATCCAAATTAGTTATGTGTAATACAAAAAACTAAAGTAATGACACATAACCACATTGACACATGGATTTTTAACGTGGAAACCATGTTAAGGGAAAAACCACTTGGGACTGGTAACCCAAAATTTTAACTCTTTTGAAGTGAGCTCAGTGAAGAGACAACCCTATTAAAGGTTAAAAACACACTATTAGGTGTGACCTTGTTAGAGGATTTAAATAGTATAGTTTTTCATTTGATATCGGGCATCTCTATGCTACCTTCTATGACCAAACCTAGTGTAGTTTGTCAAATGGTATCTGGAATCTCATGCTATCTTCATGATCAAAATTTTTGATACTCCTTGGGATGTATCTCAATATAGAAAGGATTGTTAAGTGCTTCTCGGTTAAGAGACTTTATGAATCAATGGTTAAACTGAAATAGTAAATGATCTGTTCACACATACAACTTAGACTTGCAGAATTTTAGGTCTATTGTAATCTCATAATACCTTTCTGATCAATATGTCTTTTCAATACCTTTTCTTGACTTCTTTCTACTCGGTGATGTTGTGCTTCTCTATTGCTCAGTGTCTGCAGAAATCTTTAGCTCTTTCCTTAGATTGATTGATCAGGACTGTATGAAGTTGTTCTTCATCAGTTTCTCTCCAGTATTCATTTTTTTTCTATTCACTTCGCTAATTCATAATGAATTAGATTATCTCTTTATAGACATGATATAACCATTTCTCACTTCTTTATTTTCTTGTTCTTAGCGTGATCCACAATCTTAGCCAATTTTTCTTTAAAGCTTTACTTCAATTTTATCTCGTAGATTTCTCTATGAAAACTAGATAAAACATCTTTAAATATTTTACTTATCTTTGGTTTTAACTTGTTGATGAAAACAATGTTAACAACTAGTTAATTCTATCTTTAGCTCTTGCCAGCTAAGTATTTTTTTGTTTGTGAACTTTAGTTAATTTCGGTGTTTTAACTCTTTGATAGCTTCGGTCAACACTTTAATTCTCCTCAGGCTTCTCCGTGGGGGTTGTCTATCCATCGAGGTTGTCTGTCCATCGGGTAACACTGTAATTCTGGCCATCGATAATGCTTGTGATTCTTCTTGTTGATAATGCTTGTCAGGTTTCTTGCTCGGGCATCACTGTGACTTTTCTCTTAGGTTTCTCTGTTCGTCGGGCTCCACTAACCATCGGTGTTTGTAGTCACTTAGTGAATGTTGATCTATTATGCATTACTGAAAGCATAATCTTTATCTCTTTGATTCTCTGAAGTATTTGACACTTTATATATATATATATATAATCCATTAACTAATTTAATGTCTTGCATTATCTTTCTACATTTTGGTGATCAACTTATCATCTTCAAACATTCAATCAGTTATATGTCATCAATCTCTCCTAACTCTTTTATTTATATAACCAATACAAATGTCTGGCTCTCGGTAAGGTCATATAGCTTAGATTTGTTTCTTGCAGAGTGTCTTCTTTAATCTTCAATCCCTTTGCTAGATAAATGTATCAACTTCTGATTTTGTTTCTGTTATGTGCTATGCCTTCTCCATCTTTTTACTTCTCTCCCTTTGATGGATATTTCATATGTAATATCTTCCTTTGGATAATGATTAGCTCTCCCTTTGAATTCTTAGGAACTTCTCTCCATGGATAATGATATAATCTCTTCATGATAATGAGATAATCTCTCCCTTTGACAACAATGCCAAACAATTCTTCCATATCATCTTCCATCCCTTTTTATAATATACTCCTTGAATTTCCCTATCCATCAGCAATACAATGACTCTAGTGTTCGGTGTAGGTATGTACCTTGCTATGTACAGATATATCTTTGCAGTCCATTTCTTAGCTTGCATCAACATAAAAGAACTTCTGGTTGTGTGTACGTTGATGCAGTCTCCTAGTCAGCTTACTGACTGATAGACAAGGGTTGGACCCCTAGCCTTTGTCTTAGGTACTCAAATGTATCTTTTGGTAATGACTTGGTAAATATGTCAGCTAATTTTTCCTTTGATTGAACATATTCTAGAATCACTTCTTTTGCTTGCACTTGTTCTCTTAAGTAATGATACTTGATTGCTATATGCTTAGTCTTAGCATGCATGATTGGATTCTTTGATTTATTTTATTGCACTGGTATTATCACAATAGATAATCACTGGTTCAAGAATATTCATATTCATACCTTATAGCAACTATTTGATCCATGCAATATTTGAGAATTTTGCAGTAGCAACCACATATTGTACTTTTGCAGTAGACTGAGAGATGCATCCTTGCTTCTTTCTGATCCATGTGACAAGTCTGTCACCCATGAAGAATGCTCCTCTAGTTGTGCTCTTTCGGTCATCTATGTTTCTAGCCCAATCAACATCTATATAGACTTGAAGCTAAAATTTTCCTTCTCTTTTATACCATAAGCCATAGTCCTCAATGTTCTTTAGATATCTCAGAATTCTCTTGACAACAGTCGTATGTGATTCTTTGGGATTAACAGAGAGTCTTGCAACTATTCCAACTACATGTGCAATATCTGGTCTAGTATGAACAACATATATTAGTTTTCTTATCATTGATCTATACAAGGTCTGATTTACCTCATTTGACTTATCTTCCTTTGTCAGCTTACATTTGGTTTCCATAGGTGTTCCAACTGGTTTGGAATCTTCCATCTTGAATATCTTCAACATGTCCTTGATGTATTTGGACTGAGTGATATCTATGCCTGCATCTTAGAATCTGTAGACCAAGAAAGAATTTTATCTCCCCAAACATAGACATTTAAAACTTTTTTCTCATTTCATTAGCAGAGGATTTACATAACATTTCATTTCCCCCAAAAATGATATCATCAACAAATATTTCAACAATAAGAATATTACCATCGGTATCCTCTTTTAAGTACAGATTGTTATTTTCACTTGTTCTTACAAATTCAATGCTTATGAGATAGGAGTGAAGTCTTTCTTACTAGGCTCAAGGTGCTTGTTTCAATCCATATAAGGCTTTATGTAGTCTACATACCATGTTTCTCTTGTCTAGATCAAAAAACCCTTCTAGTTGTTCAATGTATACTTCTTCTTCTAGTATTCCATTTCGGAATGCAGATTTGACATCCATCTGGTATACCTTGAATCCTTTGAATGCAGCATAAGAAAGTAAGATTCTAACTCCTTCTATTCTAGCAATGGGTGAAAAGGTTTCTCCATAATCAATACCTTCTTCTTGTGCATACCCCTTGCATACTAATCTTGCTTTGTTTCTTGTGATTTCTCCATTCTCATTCAGCTTGTTTCTGAATATCCATTTGGTATCGATGACATTCTTGTCATCAGGTCTCGGTACTAGTGTCCATGTATTTTTGTTCTCAACCTGTTATATTTCTTCATTCATAGAACTAACCCATTCTTCATTCTCAAGTGCAGTATTAATAGATTTAGGCTCAAAATCACAAAGTAAACATCTAGTGTTTAGTGACTTACTTCTTGTTCTCATTCTAGCCTTCTTGTCTCCTATGATTTGATTATGTGGATGATGTCTTCTGACATACTTGGAAATTTTTGTTTCAGCTCTTTGTCCATCATTATGATTATCATCTTGACCTTCATTCTGATCTCCATTGCTCGGTACATCATTTTGAGGATTTTCCTAATTTTTGGTGATTGTAGCCTAATTATCGGGTGTAATGTTCTGTTGCTCGGGAGTGATACATTGTTTCTCGGGTAGAGTATCAGGTTCTTCAGTGTAAAAAAACTTCTTGTAGTCTTCTGGTTCTTTTCTTCTTTCCTTATCATTCTTTTCTGCAAATTCATCTATTCTTACATTTTCACTTTCAATGATCTTGTTAGAGGTATTGTGAAGACATTTATAAGCCTTGCTTTTGGTGGAATACCCTAGAAAGATACCTTCATCACTTTTGAATTCAAGATTTCCATTTCTTTCATCTTTCAAAATATAACATTGACTACCAAAGATTCTGAAGTAACTTACATTGGGTGTGTAACCATACCAAAGCTCATAGGGTGTCTTCTTTTTGTCATTCTTCAATTGTACTCTATTCAATGTGTAGACAATAGTACTAACAGCTTCCCTCCAGAAAGTTTGAGTGATGCTTTTCTCAATCATCAATGTTCTTGCACAATCAACAATGGATCTGTTTCTCCTTTCAACAATTCAATTTTGCTATGGTGTTCTCGGTGCAGAAATATATCTTTTAATTCCAAGCTCATTGCAATAGTTAGTGAATTCATCTTAAATAAATTCCCCTCCTCTATTTGATCTTAAGCATTTCAATTCCTTACCACTTTTTTTTATACCATATCCTTATACCATTTAAACATCTTGAATGCTTCTGATTTATCTTTTAAGAGCATAAATGTCATCATTCTAGAATAATCATTTACAAAGAGAATGAAATACCTATCACCATAGTAACTCTTTTTTCTCATAGGTCCACATAAATCAGTATGGACTAATTCTAGAATAGCATCAGATGTATGGGATCTACTCTTGAAACTAGACTTTGTCATCTTTCATTTTTGACAATTCTTGCACATGATATGCTCGGGCTTTTTACATGCTCGGTAAGCCTCTGAATTTTCTTTTATTGCTTATTTTTATCATGTTGTCAAAATTCACATGACATAATCTCTTATGCCACAACCATATGTCTTCATTTCTAGCCATTAAATAAGTGGTGTTAATGTCATCAAAATAGAAAAGGTTACCTTTTTTCTATTCACCAGTTCCGATCAACCTTCCTAATTCATTGAAGATCTTTGCCTTCTTATTCTCAAATGCTATTCGGTGACCTATGTTATTCAGCTATGAAACACTTAACAAATTATAATTAAGTCATTTTACCCAGTAAGAATTTTCACATTTGATCAGGTTATTCAACATTATGGTTCCTTTACCTTCAACTGTACAAGGTGTGTCATTACTCATTCTTACTGATCCGCCATTATAGTATTCAAAAGTTTCAAAATTTTGTTTATCACCGGTCATGTGGTGAGTGCAGCCACTATCTATAATCTAGACATCATTCTTACTAACCTTAGATATGAGTGCACTCTCTACATACCTTTCTTCTTCTTCGTCTGAATCATCCTTCATAGCTATAAATACCATCTCAATGTCTTTTTCTGATTCAGTGTCAGTATCATCAGTTCTGTTCTCAGCTAGGTAACAAGCTTTCTTTCCTTTGTCCTTGTATTCTTGGGTATCTCTTGTGTCATATTTTTAGTTGCTTTGGTTATCTCTGTTATCACCTCGATCAAAATTCTTTTCATATGTTATGTCATTACTTCTGTCATCCTTTCTTCTGTTAGGACATCTTGCCACAAAGTGTCCAACCTATTTACAATTAAAACATATAAGTGGTAATTTACCTTTGTATCTACCTTTTCCTCTTTGCAATCTTCTTGCCATTAGTGCTTCAATCTCATCAAGTCCTTGATCCTCATTATCACTTTCACTATCATTCCTCATAGTGTGTCTATGACTTGACTTACTTATTTTCAAAGAAGATTTGAATGCAGACTCTATAGATGGTAAGACACTATTATGAAAGTTATTCATCTCAAATGAAATTAGTCTACCAATCAGACTATCTAGAGTAACATTATTATTTGGAACTACTCTCATTTCTTATATAGAAGATACTCTAATAGCATATACAGGAAGTAAGGCTCTTAGGATTTTACTTACCACTGTCTCTTCTTCAAGTACACCTCCAACTCCTCAAATAGAATTTACTACCTTTTTGATTCTGTAGCTATAGTGAGTGATATTTTCTCCTTCTTTCATCCTTAGGTCATCAAACCTCCCTCTTAGGCTTTTTGCCTTGGTTCTTAGTACATTAGCATCTCCTCCATGTATCAACTTCAATTTATCCCACATTTTCTTTGCAAAGGTGGAGGTTTTGACATCTTCAAACTCAGCATCGGAGAGTGAGGAAGCAAATTATATCATCATGCAATTATGCTCATGATTTTCTCTCAATTGCTCAAGTGTGTGAGGTCCTGTAGGAACACATATTTAGTTTCAAGGTGTTGAGTAACATCATTACCAAAACATGATTGGTGGATTCTTATTCTACTTTTCCATGATGCAAGGTTGTCTTTATTCAACTTGGGCACATCTTACTTGTTCATCTTGTGATATTTTTATTGAGCTGTTAAACTCCCTTTCTAAGCACACAAGCTCTGATACTCGATATCAGCCAATTTAGGTACATTGTCATAAGTAATGGGTGGGTTTTGTCAGTGGCCTCAAAAATATTCCAATAAATCAACCCAAAAACTTAGTACCACAATATTAAGCCTCTAGTTATCTTCAGTCCTACAAGATGTATTCCTTCAAATAATCATAAAAAATAACTAGTTCTTGGAGTTCACTGTTAAACCTTATTCTTAATTTTTACCGATTAGTAGTCTTTCATTTACCAAAAACTAGTAAATTTCTTAGTGTATACCGATCAATCCAGATTAGTTATGTGTAATACAAAACACTAAAGTAATGACTCATAAACACATTGACACATGTATTTTTAACATGGAAACCTTGCTAAGGGAAAAACTACTTGGGACGGGTAAACCAAAATTTTCACTCTTCTAAAGTGAGCTCAGTGAACAGCCAACCCTGTTAAAGGTTAAAAATAGACTCTTAGGTGTGACCTTGTTAGAGGATTTAAATAGAATAGTTTCTCACTTGATATCGGGCATCTCTATGCTACCTTTTATGACCAAACCCATTGTAGTTTGTCAAATGATATATGGCATCCCATGCTATCTTCATGATTAAAACTTTTGATACTCCTTGGAATGTATCTTAATATAGAAATGATTTTTATGTCCTTCTCGGTCAAGAGACTTTCTCAATCAATGGTTAAACTGAAACAATAAATGATATGTTCACACATACAACTTAGACTTGCAGATTTTCAGATCTATTGTAAGCTCATAATACCTTTCTGATCAATATGTCTTTACAATACCTTTTCTCCACTTCTTTCTTTTCGGTGATGCTGTGATTCTTTGTTTCTCAGTGTTCACATAAATCTTTAGCTCTTTCCCCAACTTGATTGATTAGGACTATATGAAGTTTTTCTTCATCAGTTTCTCTCCAGCATCCCTTTTTTTCTATTCACTCCCCTAATTCATAATGAATTATATTGTCTCTTTATAGACATAATATCACCATTTCTCACTTCTTCATTTTCTTGTTCTTGGTGTGATCTGCAATCTTAGCCAATCTTGCTTTAAAAATTTACTTCAGTTTTATCCCATAGATTTCTCCACGACAAATGGATAAAACAACTTTAAATCTTTTACTTATCTCTGGTTTTAACTTGTTGATGAAAACAATTTTAACAACCAGCTAAGTATATCTTTATCTCTTGCCAACTAATTATTTTTTCGTTTCTAAACTTCAGTTAATTTCAGTGTTTTAACTCTTTGATATCTTTGGTCAACACTTTAGTTCTCCTCAGGCTTCTTTGTTGGGGTTGTTTGTCTGTCGGGTAACACTGTAATTCTGGCTGTTAGTAATGCTTGTGATTCTTCTTGTCGATAATGCTTGTTGGGTTTCTTGCTCGGGCATCACTATGACTTCTCTCTCGGGTTTCTCTGTCCATCATGTTCCACTAACTGTCGGTGTTTGTAGTCACTTAGTGAATGTTGATCTATTATGCATTATTGAAAGCATAATATTTATCTCTTTGATTCTCTAAGCTATTTGACACTTTATATATATATATAACTGATCATATTATATCAATTTGACATCAATGAAAATACAATCCAATAACTGATTTAATGTCTTGCATTATCTTTCTGCATTTCAGTGATAGACTAATCATCTTCAAACATTCAATTAGTTATATGTCATCACTCTAATCACTTTCAGTGTTTGATGTTCTTTTACCTGCATGATCATGGTAACCTATGAGGCAACATTAAAAGATATGAGTCTCTGTAGAAACTCAGTAAGAACTCTACTCCTATTGAAAATTTCATCATTCCTAAAATTCCATATATGCCATAGAATGTGACAGGTCCAAAATCTCTAAGTGGGGAGCAGGATCTCTTCTCCTATGGGTTGAGATCTTCTTGATCTTATTCAGGACAAGTTTTTGGGCATTAAGAGTCCTATGTTTGGATACAAGACTCTTCAAATTCAACCCAAAATCAAGGTTTTCTATCTGTGGGAGATCAATTAAATTTTCAATGTTAGGACCAAAGGGAGGAATATGACAAGAGTCTTTATTGAAATATCTTCTGAGTGCTTCTAAGGAAGCTGTAGTAGAATTTAAGAACACCAGGATACTAACATCAAGGTTAGTAGATACTTTAGGTAGGGGAGCAGAAGGGTCTGATTTACCATGGGAGGATTTAGGATCAATCTTTTTTCCCGCACTATTTTTTGGGGCAATCTTTTTTCTATTCAACAATTGGCACTCATTCCTCATTGGCCTTTCCTTCTACATAGGAAGAAAGAATTCAGCCCTCCTAGGAAGGATACTGGGAAATTATAGGTGTGGCCACCTAGGTCAAATACAATATCACCCAGGAGATCAATCCTTGGGTTTATCATGATCAAAATTCTAACATCTATGTAGGGGAGCAACATGTTGGTTTTGTCAACCCTAAGGACCATGTCGAAGGGTTTCAAGGACCTGAGGAATAATGTTCCATATGAATGGCAGTAGACTACCCATGGTAATCCAACAGGTGCTTGATACTTTGTTGTGGGCAATGTCAGGAGTCTAGGGAAGAACCCTAAAGTTTTCACTGCCAATCTTCCAGAATTGTCTGGTAACAATTTCTTTCTAGAATTTGGGGTTCTTAAAAAAAATAAAAAACAACCCTTTCTGAACCATGTGAAGAAAGGAAAAATGGTATCCAAATTGTGTCCCCCAAATATTGTGAAGCCAATCATTTAGGAAGGATCTCGACGAGAGTTTATTAATGTCTTGGGCTACCAAAAAAATTGTAGAGTTCCTAAGGATATCATTTTCTTTCTCAATAGCAATAGACATATGAGGATTAGGTTTGATAATACATATGGTAGTAGGGATAGATTTCTCACCTCTAGCATAGGTTCCTTCTCATGTTCTTGGTGCTCGACTACCATTGATAACAAACTTTTCCTCCTCTGGGATAACCATTTCCTTACTGAGCGCTTGTTTGAAGATTTTTCCACGGCCTTCTGAATTTGCACCCGAAGAATGAATGCCCATTATTAGGTTTAGGTAATATAAAGGGTTCAACAACATGGGGGTCTGCATTTATTATTTTTAGGATGAGATGACCATGCACGTCAGCAACCAGAGACCTCCAATTTTACAAGCGCTTTCCTCCTCCACATTTTTGATTTCATAGCATTGTTGTTATTGCATTTTTACACCATTGTTTTATGATATTTCCTCTCTACCAAACTTTAATAAATTTTAACTACATGCAGAATAATTTTATCAAAGAAATACAAAAAAAAAACACCTTGATACCATCACAGCTACCAATATTGTTAATGATCATGATGAACCAATGGATAAGAATGTGCATCCCAATCATAGTTGTGCTGAAGTTGAGGTAATACAATACTTGCACTGTGGAAAACAATTATAGCTTTTGTATTCTTTACTTGAATTATATTAACTTTTCATGATGATTAAACTATATTCAAATCAATCAATATATGATAGAAAATTGAAAAGGAAACAAAATTTTGGTAGTGATTATGTTGATTTCAAAGAGGATGTGCATGATATTTATAGTACTATCAATGCTAAACTTGAGGCGAGTTCTATTAAAAATTTATTTTCCTTAATTAGGATATGATTGTTAGTTGTTAATTTAAACTATTTAAATACTTTGAACAATATTGTTTAATTTAATTTTTTTAAATCCTTTGAGAAATATTGTTTAATAAGCATGCCACATGTGCACCTGTGAGTAGGATAAGGAATTCAATCAGTAAGTTTCTTAAGGGGCTCCATTACTGTTGTCACAACACCCAACAATTTTCTTCATTGGGATCATCTCCATAGATCCAATCTACACCATACTCAATTTCACTCCTCCATGTTTCTCCACAACCAACAACCTCTACCTCTCACCTGGGAGTCCCTTCCATGCCTCTCTCCCCAGTCTATTGGTGACACACAGTGGACCATCCTCTCCAGCCCTAGATCATATCCTATGATCCTCTTGGTAGAACTCCATGTCCACCCATCTACAACAAGTGAATGTGCACCTACAACCATAAAACTTCAACAACAAGAATCAATTAACAAATATATTTCTCAGCCCAGATCTTTTGATGGTGTTCAAAGGAATTTAGTATTGAACATAAGAAAGGGAAGTGCAACAGGTCTAGACATTAATTTTGGTCTTTTTTATTTAGAAACTTATGATTGCATTATATTTCTTGCCTTTTATCGCCTATATAATCTAATGTGTTATTTTTTTCTTTTTGTAGAAATGTATTAAACATAAACTCAAAAAGGGGGATAAAGTTAATATGTTAGATCCATATGATGGTGATGTTGTCGGTATTGGGAGGATTCAATCCTTGTATATTATAAATGGATTCAACTTGAAAGGAAGTGGAGATGCAAATGTAAACATTTTAAAGGTGACAAGTAATGTACCCTTTCCTTATGAAGACAAAATAGATGGGGTTGTTCATCTGAAAGAGAAAGAGGGAACTTTCACACAGTGGCCACTAAAGTGTTTGGCAAAAATGGCATAGTTGATAACCAAGTTTATTATGTGTTATTTTTTAGAAATTTTGGGTCGCTGCTTTATAATATTGTATTATTTTGAATGTGTCATTTAGAGATTTTAATCATCAAGGTTTATTTGAAAGAGTTGGAAACTCTTAGACAACTTTGACATTTTTTATATATTTACGTATATACTCTTTAGACAACTTTTACATTATAATTTGATATATATTTGCATTAATTTTTCTTATTGGAGAATACCTTTATTTATCATCTTGATGTTGAATCAATCTTTTAGTTATAGATATTTTAAGGATCAAGGCAAATCCCTTAATGGTGAAAGAGTTCTGATAGTTTTAGTTTTGGAGAGAAAGGCCCTCTGCAACTTGGCTGCTATGACATATGCTAATGAATGCATTCCCCCTTGAGCAGCATGCTAGGCAAGTGTTTTATGAGTCATCCTTTTGTGTGTCTCAGGTTTGATTTGTCATTCTTGCATGCTGCTTCCTTTTTTTGTGGTTTTATGTCTTTTTTGTGCCCTTTTATTTCATTTTTTATTTGGGGTTAACCTTTCCCTTGACTGGTTCGCATGTGTGATGGGAGAGTTGAGTAATAAAGTTGATATCCCATAGAGAGATGTAGAGATCATTATGGGTGATGTAGAGGATAGTGTTAATGATAAGTTTAATGAGCCCACAGAGGGTATTAATGCGGGTAAAATAAATGAAAAAATGTTATATAACAAGTGGTGGCCAATAATTCTTCACTATTTTTGGCGAGTGTAGAATTGAATGGAGTCTTCAAAAGGAGATTGGTGGATGCAGAACATGGCAATATGGGATAGACTGCAATCAATGGAGGTGGACAAGGTAGTGGAGGAGATGCCGAATCTGGTGGTGATGGAGGAGACAATGGTAGGTCTCCTTCCCTTGATCTGAAAACCCTCTCTCTCACCTAATGAATATATGGTAAGTGTCATTAAGGTTGAACATAGTAGGTTGAAGAATATTGCTACCTTTTTTTTTCTCTAGACAAAGAATCAATGCCATCCCATAAATTCTTTGATGAGTGGTTGGCTTCGGTTTTGCAAATTGAACAGTCTAGAGTCACTCTGCCACATTTAAATGCTAGGGTGTTGGTTGCTTTAACACCTGAAGTCAACTTTCCAGACTATATTTCTCTCAAATTTGATGGGGAAATTTTATGCTAGGATATTTCATTATTAGGAAATTTAAATTCTTGTTTTCACTGTAGATGCAATGGCCACACAAAGAAGGATTGTCCTGCCCTAAAACATGGGCAGAGAGAAAAATTTGATATAGTGAATAAATATGAAAAAAAGCAATACCAGTAATAGTGAAAAGAAATCCTCTAATAGTAAAGGTGAAAATAAGGAATCTAACAATCCACATAGTAACAATAGTGCTCAGGCTTCAAATGAAATAAGTGTTCATCCTTCTAAGAAACAATCTTCTTCTATCAATACTGATCTACCCATATAAATATTGTGGATAAAAATATGTTTTTCACTTTGTCTAATCCCTTGTTTGATGAGGATTTTTAAGTTGTTCCTACTTGGAACTCTATAAAGGGAGAGAATCCTTCTCCCATAGATGCCCACCCATCAATTGAAAATCCCTCTATCATTCCAGGGGATAATGCAACCCCCACCAAACTAAATGCTCAACAACTAGCCATAATTACTATCAATAAAAAATATGATGAAATTAAAAAAGCTAATAAGGAAAAATAGACCCCAAATGTGGTATTAACTACCCCACCCAAATCACTCATAATAGTGGCTTTCAATAAATAGGAACAGTTTACATAAGTGGTTAGGAAGAAAAGAAAGACAAGAGATAGAAATTCTCTGTCCAACATTAATAAAGGTAAAAGTAGCCTTCCAAATTGTTTTAACTGTTTGTAGAAAAGCACAAAATCATCCTCCAAATAGTTGTTTATGTTGCACATCCATAGTTCAAATGTTTGAGGGTTAGAGATGGCTGATAGGAAGTATATTGTAAGCCTTAAACTAATACCTAAAAAAATTTTAGAACATGATGCCTCCTATCTTGGTAAGCATATATCTCTCGCTGAAATCAAAACAGCTCTTGATTTCTTTGCCAATGGAAAAGCACCTAGTTTGGATGGACTTCCTGTTGAGTTCTATAAAAGGAATAAATAATGGATATTGTGATGGGGGAATACAAAATGAAGTTGTTTGGCTCAAAAATCTTCCACTCTTTATGGAAAGCATGGAGTCAAGTGAGAGAGTTAATTCCAGATAGGGGTGTTGTAGGTGGTCCTCCTTTGTATGCTATTGGGGACTAATCAATTTGGTGGGGGTTGTGTTATAATGATAAACGTCTTGCTCTAACCCAAAGTTGTTCTGAAAAAAACATTGGAATTTGAAAGGGACATCTTGATGAATGGGAACCTAGGGTCATGGGAGTTCCTCAGTTCTAAATTTAATATCACTACTTCATAGAAAAATACATACACCCTAATCAGTAAGGCATTGAATGGAAAGTTGAAAGGAGATATTATAGATTCTACCTCATTTATTAAAAACAATAAATGGCTAGATGGAAAATTGTTGAATACAACCACTACGCAACATTTGTATCACATTATTAAGAAGGAATCCTCTATCATTTCATGTGTGTCCCACTACTGGGGATCAATTAATCCATTTTCTAATTAGCAATTATTCTTTGAATATTTTTGGAAGGGCAAATCTGAACCAAAATAAGTCTATTTTAGGTGGTTGTTTTTTATTAAAAAGCTTGTTGTAGGTCATGTCTTATCTTCTTTAGGTGTAACTCTTGTTATTTGTAGTTTGTGTAATGTAGTTGAAACTTTTGAAAATCTTTTTTTTGAATGTCTCTATGCACGCAAGATTTGGGCCATTTTTATTGCATCCCTTTGTCTTTGGAATTGGAAACCTGGTATTACTTGGAGTGAAATTCTTGCTGGTTATGTGGAGATATTTGAATAAAAAATGAATAATTTTTGGTTTGCACTTGCAAATAAAATTCTTTGGACTCTTTGGAAGGACAAGAACAGAGAGGTTTTTCAGAAAGAACAGAGGAAGCCTACTAAGTTTAATTTTAAACTCACACACTTTCATATATGTCTGATGTAGGAGCATCCTGGGTGCAAGAGAAATCTTCCATCACCCAAAAATATTTTCTAGCTTCTTTTCAATAAGGGCTATTTTGTGCAGAGTTACTATCTCTGAAAATTTAATATTTTTAGTAAGTTTTCCATTTGAGCTTAGAATGTTCTATTTTCTTCCCTAGGGGTTCACTTTGATTGTATCAACCTACCAGTAAACTTTCATTGCCAGATCAAATCTATTTTTGTAGATATTGGATATTTTCAGTATTGGCAGCAGGGTACAGAAACTTTGAACTCAATTTTGAAGGCTTTAGAGGCTCTGAATGGGGTCGAAACCTTGGTTGACTAAGCAAGCCTAAGATAGATATTGTAGAGTGATTTGTGGTGTTTCTAAAATGGGGTTATAATGGCCCACCTGTTAAATGGTTGATGAGTTATGGTCTCCGGAAGTTGCGCTACCTGAACTTGAAAATGTTAAAGTTTCTTCAAAATTTCTTTTTGGGTTCCGAATTTGTTTGGGCCTACTCTAATGTAATAAAAATGAATAATAATAACTTAGGTTTGGTCAGCATCAAACTTTAGGGTTTGATTTCTATAGTCTTCTTGGGTGGTTAAAATTGGCTATATATATTGAAGGCCCGTAGGGTTGTCTAGGGCAGTTCTCGGTTATACAGCTGGTGGCTCTGGCTTGCAGATTATTGTAATAAAATTCCCATGTGGCTATGCATGTTGCATTTCTAAAGGTGCATTTTATATTTCAAAATGTTGTAATTTCATTTCATGTTGGACAATAGAAAGCCCATTCATGTCTTTGCAAATCTTGTTATTCTCAATTTTGATGTGTGTTTGTGTGAATAAGGGGAGCACCCTTCATCAAGTGGTATCATAGTAGGAGTTCCTAAGTGTGTAGATAAATTTCCAACTGTGAGGTAGTTTGTACCAGGACTATGGTTATGGGTTCACGTGATAAGAGCCAAAATGCCTCCACAAAGAAACTATGGCGAGAGAGTTGCAGGTGTGATAGAAGAGGGTTTTAGAGTCCTCTAGAGACAAGTGCAAGCGTTGCAAGAGGAGCTGTGTAGATGAATGAATATTTTAGTTAGAGATGAAAGTGATGAGGAATTTGAAGAAGAAGGACAAGGTAACCAGGAAGCACCAGAAGCGCCTAGAAATCATCAAAAGGATAGGCTTTTGAGGGCCATTTCCAAGATTGGAAAGAGACCCAAGATTGAAGTTCCCATGTTTTCAGGAAATCTTAACCCAGAGGAGTTGATCGACTGGATCAATGATCTAGAAGAATATTTTGAATATGAAGATGTCGAAGATCTAGATCAGTTCAAATTGTGAAGGCCAAACTGAAGGGCCATGCTAAAATTTTTGTGGCAGGAGATTCAGTTGGAGAGGAAGATAAGAGGAAAGGAGAAAATCACAAGATGCGCTTGAATGGTGGAGAATTTGAAGAAAAATTCAAGGGTTGAAGGGTTTATTATGAGCTAGATATATTGATAAAAATTCAAGGGTTAAAGCAAGCGAGAAAATCTGTGCAGGAGTATACAAAATAGTTATACTGATTCCTCATTAGAAAAGGTCATGCAGAACCTGAGAAGGAAAAAGTTGCCCGTTATCTTTATGGATTGGGGCCAAGTATTCAAGATGAGTTATTCTAGTTAGAATGAACAACATTGAAGAGGCATACAAATTTTCCCTGAGAGTGGAAGAGAAGCTGAACAAGAAGTTTGAAATCAGGAAAGATGGAAGAGGTTGTGGTGGAAGATCTGGTGGACGGTCTTATGGAGGCCAAAATGAAGATCAGAAAAGGAATAATGAGTCAAGTAGAAGTTAGCAATAGAGGGGAAACAATTTCAGTCATTCCTGTGATCAAAATAATAGGCATCAGAGAGGAAGAGGAAGAGGGCAAGGACCAGGAAGAGGTGGTTTACATGGGACATGTTTTCATTATGAAGAAAAAGGAAACTGAGCCTATGAATGCCCACAATGTCAAGGAAGGATGGATAGGAGGAACAAAGGCCATGCATGATTTGTGCATAAAAATTAAGAAGCTCACTAAGAACACTCAGATGATGCTAAGAGAGGAGAAACCCTAGTTTTCAAGAGGATCCTAATAAATGAAGAGAAGAGCTCAGATCAGAGGAAGAGACTATTTCGCACTAGATGCAAGTGTGAGGATAAGTGTTGTGATGTGATTATTGATGGTGGAAGCACCAATAACCTAGTATCAGAAGACATGGTCACAAAGTTGAAGCTAAAATGGTAAAATAACCCACGCCCATATAGATTTTCCTGGGTGTAGGATGACCACAAGGTCCTGGTCAATGAGCAGTGCTTAGTAAATTTCAAGATTGGAAGTTATCAAGATGACGTACTTTGCAATATCATCCCCATGGATGCATGTCATTTGTTGTTGGGAAGGCCTTGGAAGTTTGACAGGCATGCCATACATGATGGCCATGCTAATACTTATTCTTTGACAAAGGATGGAGTTTGACACAAGTTGAAGCCTTTGAAGGAAATAGGAGAAAAGGTATGTAGTAATGCCATAATATGTTTTGTTGATGGAAGAAATTTCTTAGAAGGTATGAGGCATGAGCATATGTGTTTTGCCCTAATTCCAAAAGTGGGTAAAGAAGAAGTAGAAGATGTACCTACAAAAGTTACAGACTTGTGGGAGGAGTTTTAGGATATTGTTTTTGATAATGTACCTAATGGATTACCACCAGTTTGGAAGACCAGTCATCAGATGGACTTGATCCCAGTGGCTAGTTTTCCAAACAAGGCAGCCCATAGGATGACTCCAATAGAGAGTGAAGAATTGAATAGACAAGTGCATGAGAAGTTGCAGAAGGGATTGATTTGAGAAAGCTTGATTCCATGTGCTATACCAGTAGTATTAGCACTAAATAAAAATAGAGAATGGAGGATGTGTATAGATTCTTGAGTTATCAATAAGATCACTATCAAGTACAAAATTCCCTTGCCAAGAATGGGTGATATTATGGATTGCTTGAGTGGAGCCGAGTATTTCACAAAGATAGATATAAAGAGTGTATATCACCAAATCAGGATCAGAGATGGAGATGAATAGAAGAAATCCTTAAAGACAAAGGAGAACTTGTATGAGTGCTTAGTCATGCCTTTTGGGCTAACCAATGCACCAAGCACATTCATGCAGCTCATGAATGAAGTGCCAAAATAATTTCTAGGTAAGTTTGTTATTGTTTACCTGGATGATATTTTGATTTTCAGTAAGACATTGGAAGAACATATGATGCATATTCATAAGGTGTTTGAGAGGTTAAGGGAAGAGAAGTTGCTGATTAATCTGAAGAAGTGTAGTTTTGTGAAGGAGTTAGTGTATCTGGGATTTGTAGTCTCAGTAGAAGGTCTAAAAATGGACCTAGAGAAGGTGAAGACTATCTTTGAATGGCCTACCCCAAGGAGTGCTACGGAGGTAAGATCTTTTCATGTCTTGGCTAGCTTTTACAGAAAGTCTATTCAAGGTTTTAGTAGTATTTGTGGACCCTTGACTCAAAACAATGAGAGGGGATAGGAAAGAGTTTAAGTGGACTTTAGGGGGGCAGATAAGAGTTTTGAATTTTTGAAATGAAAAGTTACAGAACAACCGGTTTTAGCACTTCCATATTTTAACAAGGTGTTTCAAGTAGACTGTGATGCTAGTGGCAATGCCATTGGAGTAGTTTTGAGTCAGGAAGGTAAACCCATTGCTTATTTTAGTGAGAAGTTGAATGATGCCAAGAGAAAATATTTTGTTTATGATCAAGAGTTCTATGCTATAGTTCAGGCATTGAGGAAGTTGAGACATTATCTTTTGCAAAAAGAGTTTTTTTTATTTACTGATCATCAAGCTTTGCAATATTTGAATAGTCAAGGAAATTTGAATCAAAGGCATTTGAAATGGGTTGAGTTTTTGCAGAGTTATACTTTTGTTTTGAAGCACAGGAGTGGGAACTCTAATAGGGTTGGAGATGCCCTTAATATAAGACTGATTTTGCTGACAGAGATGTAGATTGAGGTTGTTGGGTTCAAGGAACTCAATAGTTTGTATCCTGATGATCCAGATTTTGGCAAAGCTTGGAAAGTTTGTAGAGAACCTGTTACTCTAGATAGAACCAAATGGTTGGATTTCATAATTCAGGATGATATGTTGTTCAGAGGTAGTTAGTTGTGCATTCCAAAGAGCTCCATGAGGGATAATTTAATCAAAGAAAAGCATAGTAGAGGATTGGCTGGACATTTTGGGCGAGATAAAACCATTTCTCTAGTTAGTGAGAATTATTATTGGCCATAGTTGCAGCAATATGTTAATAAATTTGTACAAGGTTGTAGAGTATGTCAGATGGAAAAATGAGTGAAGTAGAATAGAGGATTATATCAACCATTACCTGTACTAGAGAATCCATGGGAGGATATTAGTATGGACTTTGTTCTTGGCCTGTCGAGAACTCAGAGAGGGTATGATTCCATCTCTGTAGTGATGGATAGGTTTTCAAAAAGGGAAAATTTCATTCCTTGCAAGAAGACTAATGATGTTGTTCATGTAGCAAAAAAAAATTTTAGGGAGGTGGTAAGACTACATGGCTTACCAAAGAGCATAGTTTCAGATTGAGACGCCAAGTTTGTTGGTTACTTTTGGAGAACCTTGTGGAAAAAGTTGAAGACAGATTTGAAGTTTAGTTCTACAAACCATCCACAAACCAATGGACAGACAGAAGTTGTGAATAGGAGTTTGGGAAACTTGTTGAGATGCTTGGTTGGAGATAAACCAAAGGGATGGGATTTGGTTTTACCATAGGCAGAATTTGCATATAATAATTTTGTTAATAGGAGCACTAGTAAATCACCATTCTAGATAGTGTATGGAAGTAGTCCCAGAAATTCATTAGAATTAAGAAAGTTGGACAAAGGAGAGACAAGTAGTGCTGAAGTTGAAGACTTTGTAGAACAATTGAAGAATTTGCATGAGGAGGTGAGGAAACATATTAATAAAATGAATATAGAGTACAAGGCTAAGGCAAATAAGAAAAGGAGGCATAAGGAATTCAAGGTGGGAGATGAAGTCATGGTTCATTTGAGAAAGGAGAGATCTCCATTAGGAACATATAATAAGTTAAAGATGAAGAAGTTTGGACCATGCAAAATACTGAAGAAGCATGATTCAGGAAATGCTTATGAAGTAGAGTTTCCTAGTGAACTCAATATTTCACTATTGTTTAATATTTCAAATTTGACAGAATATCATGAGCGAGGTGTTGAGGATTAGGTTACAGAATCGTGGTGGAATATTCCAGCAACTACTTTAGCTACAGAGGAGATTGAAGACATTTTGAATAGTCATGTTGGCCGAAGCATAAGGAACATGACATATGAAGAATATTTGGTCAAATGGAAAGGATGACCTATAGAAGATTCATCATGGCTATCAAGGGAGGAGGTTAACTGTCTTGGTTTTCCTTTGCTCACTTGAGATGTGACAGGGTCACTTCTCAAATCACCCTGGGTGTCTGATGCAGAAGCATCCTAGGTGTAAGAGCAATCTTGCATCACCTTAAAATATTTTCTGGCTTCTTTTCAATAAGGGCTATTTTGTGCAGAGTTATTATCTCTGGAAATTTAATATTTTTAGTAAGTTTTATGTTTGAGCTCAAAATGTTCTATTTTCTTCTCTAGATGTTCACTTTGATTGTATCAGCCTACCAGTAAAGTTTCATTGCCAGATCAAATCTAGTTTTGTAGATATTGGATATTTTCGGTATTGGTAGCAGGGTACATAAACTTTGAACTCAGTTTTGAAGGTTTTAGAGGCTCTAAATGGGGTCAAAACCTTGGTTGACTAGGCAAGACCAACTTAGGAATTGTAGAGTTCTTTTTGGCATTGCCAAAATGTGGTTACGCTAGCCCACCGGGTAAACGATTGATGAGTTATGGTGTTTGAAAGTTGCACTACCTGAACTTGAAAATGTTAAAGTTTCCTCAAAATTTCTTTTTGGGTTCCGAAGTTGTTTGGGCCTACTCTAATGTAATAAAACTAAATAATAATAACTTAGGGTTGGTTGGCCTCAAACTTTAGGGTTTGATTTCAAGAGTCTTCTTGGGCGGTTAAAATTGGCTATATATTGAAGGCCTATAGGGTTGTCTAGGGCAGTTCTGGGTTATAAAGCTGGTGGCTTTGGCTTGTAGATTATTGTAATAAAATGCGCATGTGGCTATGCATATTGCATTTTTGAAGGTGCATGTTATATTTCAGAATATTGTAATTTCATTTCATGGTGGAAAATAGAAAGCTCATTCCTGTCTTTGCAAATCTTGTTATTCTTGATTTTGTTGTGTGTTTGTGTTAATAAGGGGAGCACCCTTCATCAAGTGGTATTAGAGAAGGAGTTCTTGAGTGTGTAGATAGATTGCTCATAGTGAGGTAGTTTGCACTAGGAATATGGTTGTGGGTTCACGTGATAAGAGCCAAAATGCCTCCATGAAGAAACCATGGTGGGAGAGTTGCAGGTGTGACAGAAGAGGGTTTTAGAGTCCTCCAGAGACAAGTGCAAGTATTGCAAGAGGAGCTGCATAGAGGAATGAATATTGAAATTAGAGTAGAAAGTGATGAGGAATCCAAATAAGAAGGACAAGGTGACCAGGAAGCACCAGAAGTGCCTAGAAATCCTTAAGAGGATAGGCTTTTGAGGGCCATTTCCAAGATTGGAAAGAGACCCAAGATTGAAGTTTGCACATTTTTGGGAAATCTTAACCCAGAGGAGTTGATCGACTGGATCAATGATCTAGAAGAATATTTTGAATATGAAGATTTTGAAGATCTAGATCGGGTCAAATTTGTGAAGGCTAAACTAAAGGGCCATGCAAAAAATTTGGTGGTAGGAGATTCAGTTGGAGAGAAATAGAAGAGGAAAGGAGAAGTTCACAAGATGGGACCGAATGTTGGAGAAGTTGAAGAGACAGTTCATTCTTGTTGATTATGAGATACATCTACTGAGAAAATGCAAGGGTTGAAGCAAGTGGGAAAATGTGTGCAGGAGTATATAGAAGAGTTCTACTGAGTCCTCATTAGAACAAGTCATGTAGAACCTGAGAAGGAAAAAGTTTCCCGTTATCTTTATGCATTGCAACCAAGTATTCAAGATGAGTTCAGTCTAGTTAGAATGACCTACATTAAAGAGGCATACCAGTTTTCCTTGAGAGTGGAAGAGAAGTTAAACAAGAATTTTGAAAGCGAGAAAGATGGAAGAGGTCGTGGAGGAAGATCTAGTGGATGGTCTTATGGAGGCAAAAATGAAGATTAGAAAAGGAATGATGAGTCAAGTAGTAGTCAGAATCAGAGGGGAAGTAATTTCAATCATTCCCATGATCAAAATAATAGGGATCGGAGAGGAAGAGGAAGAGGGAAAGGAACAAGAAGAGCTAGTTTTCATGGGACATGTTTTCATTGCGGAGAAGAAGGACACCAAGCCTATGAGTGCCCATAGTGTCAAGGAAGGAAGGATAGGAGGAATGAAGGCCATGCACAAGTTGTACATGCAGATGAAGAAGCTCAGTAAGAACACTCAGATGATGTTGAGAGAGGAGAAACCCTAGTTGTTAAGAGGATCCTGATAAATGTCGAGAAGAGCTTAGATAAGAGGAAGAGCCTATTTTGTATTAGATGCAAGTGCGAGGATAAGTGTTTTGATGTGATTATTGATGGTGGAAGCCCTGATAACTTGGTATCAAAAGAAATGGTCACAAAGTTGAAGATGAAAAGGGAAAAGCAGCCACATCCATATAGAATTTCCTGGCTGTAGGATGACCACAAGGTCTTGGTCAATGAGCAGTGCTTAGTAAATTTAAAGATTGGAAGTTATCGAGATGAGGTACTTTAAAATATCATCCCCATGGATGCATGTCATTTGTTGCTCGGAAGGCCTTGGCAGTTTGACGGGCGTACCATACATGATGGCCATACTAATACTTATTCTTTGACAAATGATGGATTTCAACACAAGCTGAAGCCATTGAAGTAAATAGGAGAAAAGGTATGTAGTAATGCCAGAATATGTTTTGTTGATGGAAGAAATTTCTTAGAAGGTATGAGGTATGAGCATATGTGTTTTTCCCTAATTCCAAAAGTGGGTAAAGAAAAAGTAGAAGATGTACCTACAGAAGTTGCAGACTTGTTGGAGGAGTTTTAGAATATTATTTCTGATAATGTACCTAATGGATTACCACCAGTGAGGAAGATCAGTCATCAAATGGACTTGATCCCAGGGGCTAGTTTTCCAAACAAGGGAGCCCATAGGATGACTCTAGTAGAGAGTGAATAATTGAATAGACAAGTGCATGAGACATTGTAGAAGGGATTGATGAGAAAGAGCTTGAGTCCATGTCCTATACTAGTGGTATGAGCACCAAAGAAAAATGGAGAATGGAGGATGTGTATAGATTCATGAGCTATCAATAAGATCACTATCAAGTATAGATTTCCATTGCCAAGAATGGATGATATTATGGATTGCTTGAGTGGAGCTGAGTATTTCACAAAGATAGATCTAAAGAGTGGATATCGCCAAATCAAGATCAGAGAAAGAGATGACTGGAAGACAACCTTTAAGATGAAGGAGCGCTTGTATGATTGGTTAGTCATGCCTTTTGGGCTAATCAATGCACCAAGTACATTCATGTAGCTCATGAATGAAGTACTGAAAGAATTTCTATGTAAGTTTGATAATATTTACCTAGATGATATTTTGATTTTCAGTAAGACATTGGAAGAACATGTGATGCATATTTATTAGGTGTTTGAGAGGTTAAGGGAAGAGAAGTTGCTGATTAATCTGAAAAAGTGTATTTTTTTGAAGGAGTTAGTGTATCTGGGATTTTTAGTCTCAGTAGAAGGTCTAAAAATGGACCAAGAGAAGGTGCAAGGTATCCTTGAATGGCCTACCCCAAGGAGTGCTACTGATGTAAGATCTTTTCATGGCTTGGCTAGCTTTTATAGAAAGTTTATTCGAGGTTTCAGTATTATCTTTGGACCCTTGACTGAAACAATGAGAGGGGATAGGCAAGAGTTTAAGTGGAGTGTAGTGGTAGATAAGAGTTTTGAATTTTTGAAATGAAAAGTTATAGAACAACCTGTTTTAGCACTTCCAAATTTTCACAAGGTGTTTCAAGTGGGCTGTGATGCTAGTGGTAATGCCATTGGAGTAGTTTTGAGTCAGGAAAGTAAACCCATTGCTTATTTTAGTGAGAAGTTGAATGATGCCAAGAGAAAATATTCTTTTTATGATCAGGAGTTCTATGCTATAGTTCAGGAATTCAGGAAGTGGAGACATTATCTTTTGCCAAAAGAGTTTGTTTTATTTACTGATCATCAAGCTTTGCAATATTTGAATAGTCAAGGAAAGTTGAATCAAAGGCATTTGAAATGGGTTGAGTTTTTGCAGAGTTATACTTTTGTTTTGAAGTACAAGAGTGGGAAGTCTAATAGGGTTGTAGATGTCCTTAGCAAAAGACTGATTTTGCTGACATAGATGCAGATTGAGGTTGTTGGGTTCAAGAAACTCAATATTTTGTATCCTAAACATCCATATTTTGGTGAAGCTTTGAAAGCTTGTAGAGAACCTGTTACTCTAGATAGAACCAAATGGTTGGATTTCATAATCCAGGATGATATTTTGTTCAAAGGTAGTCATTTTTGCAATCCAAAGAGCTTAATGAGGGAGAATTTAATCAAAGAAAAGCATAGTGGAGGATTGGCTGGACATTTTGGGTGAGATAAAACCATTTCTCTGGTTAGTGAGATTAATTATTGGCCACAATTGCAGCAAGATGTTAAGAAATTTATACAAGGTTGCAGAGTATGTCAGATGGCAAAAGGAGTGAAGTAGAATACAGGGTTATATCAGCCATTACCTATACCAGAGAAGCCATGGGAGGATATTAGTATGGACTTTCTTCTTGGCCTGTTGAGAACTCAGAGAGGGCATGATTCCATCTTTGTAGTGGTGGATAGGTTTTCAAAAATGGCACATTTCAATCCTTGCAAGAAGACTAATGATGTTGTTCATGTAGCATAATTGTTTTTTAGGGAGGTGGTAAGACTACATGGCTTACCAAAGAGCATAGTTTCAGATCGAGACACCAAGTTTATTGGTTACTTTTGGAGAACCTTGTGGAAAAAGTTGAAGACATATTTGAAGTTCAGTTTTGCCCACCATCCATAGATTGATGGACAGATAGAAGTTGTGAATAGGAGCTTGGGAAACTTGTTGAGATTCCTGGTTGGAGATAAGCCAAAGGGATGGGATTTGGTTTTACCATAGACAGAATTTGCATATAATAATTTTGTTAATAGGAGCACTGGTAAATCACCATTCCAGATAGTGTATGGAAGTAGTCCCAGAAATGCATCAAAATTAAGAAAGTTGGACAAAGGAGAGACAAGTAGTACTGAAGCTGAATACTTTGGAGAACACTTGAAGAATTTGAATGAGGAGGTGAGGTAACATATTAATAAAATGAATATAGAGTACAAGGCTAAGGCAGATAAGAAAAGGAGGCATAAGGAATTCAAGGTGGGAGATGAGGTCATGGTTCATTTGAGAAAGGAGAGGTTTCCAGTAGGAACATATAATAAGTTGAAGATGAAGAAGTTTGGACCATGAAAAATACTGAAGAAGCGTGATTCAGGAAATGCTTATGAAGTAGAGTTGCCCAGTGAAATCAATATTTCACCAGTGTTTAACATTTTAGATTCAACAGAATATCATGAGCAAGGTGTTGCAGATTAGGTTACAGAAGCACAGTGGAATATTCCAGCAACTACTTCAGCTACAAAGGAGATTGAAGACATTTTGGACAGTCGTACAGGCCAAAGCACAAGGAATATGACATATCAAGAATATTTAGTCAAATGGAAAGGATGACCTATAGAAGATTCATCATGGCTATCAAGGGAGGAGGTTAACCATCTTGGTTTTCCTTTTCCCACCTGAGACGTGACAGGGTCACTTCTCAAATCACCTCAGGTGTTTGATGCAGGAGCATCCTAGGTGTAAGAGCAATCTTGCGTCACCCAAAAATATTTCCTGGCTTCTTTTTAATAAGGGTTATTTTGTGCAGAGTTACTATCTCTGGAAATTTAATATTTTTAGTAAGTTTTCTGTTTGAGCTCAGAATGTTCTATATTCTTCCCTAGAGGTTCACTTTGATTGTATCATCCTGCCAGTAAATTTTCATTGCCAGACCAAATCTAGTTTTGTAGATATTGGATATTTTTGGTATTGGCAGCAGGATACAGAAACTTTAAACTCAGTTTTGAAGGCTTTAGAGGCCTTAAATGGGGTCAAAACCTTAGCTGACTAGGCAAGCCCAAGTCAAGTGTTGTAGAGAACTTCATGGCATTTCTGAAATGGGGTTATCTTGGCCCACCGGGTAAACAGTTGATGAGTTATGGTCTCCGAAAGTTGCGCTGCCTGAACTTGAAACTGTTAAAGTTTCTTCAAGATTTATTTTTTGGGTTCTGAAGTTGTTTGGGCCTACTCTAATGTAATAAAAATGAATAATAATAACTTAGGGTTGGTCAGTCTCAAACTTTAGGGTTTGATTTCTAGAGTCTTCTTGGGCAGTTAAAATTGGTTATATATTGAAAGCCCGTAGGGTTGTCTAGGGCAGTTTTGGGTTATACAGCTGGTGGATCTGGCTTGTAGATTATTGTAGTAAAATTCCCATGTGGCTATGCATGTTGCATTTCTAAAGGTGCATGTTATATTTCAGAATATTGTAATTTCATTTCATGGTGGATAATAGAAAGCTCATTCCTGTCTTTGGAAATCTTGTTATTCTCGATTTTGTTGTGTGTTTGTGTTAATAAGGGGAGCACCCTTCATCAATTGGTATCAGAGTAGGAGTTCCTGAGTGTGTAGATAGATCTTTGACTATGAGGTAGTTTCCACCAGGATTATGGTTGTGGGTTCATGTGATAAGAGCCAAAATACCTCCACGAAGAAACTGTGGCGAGAGAGTTGCAGGTGTGACAAAAGAGGGTTTTAGAGTCCTCTAGAGACAAGTGCAAGTGTTGCAAGAGGAGCTACATAGAGGAATGAATATTTTAGTTAGAAATGAAAGTGGTGAGGAATCTGAAGAAGAAGGACAAGGTGACCAGGAAGCACCAGAAGCACCTAGAAATCCTGAAGAGGATAGGCTTTTGAGGGCCATTTCCAAGATTGGGAAGAGACCCAAGATTGAAGTTCCCAGGTTTTTGGGAAAGCTTAACCCAGAGGAGTTGATTGACTGGATCAATGATCTAGAAGAATATTTTGAATATGAAGATGTCAAAGATCTAGCTTGGGTCAAATTTACGGAGGCCAAACTGAAGGGCCATGAAAAAAATTTGGTGGCAGGAGATTTAGTTGGAGAGGAATAGAAGAGGAAAGGAGAAAATCACAAGATGGGACCGAATAGTGGAGAATTTGAAGAGAGAGTTCATTCCTATTGATTATGAGCTAGATCTACTGAGAAAATGCAAGGGTTGAAGCAAGCGGGAAAATCTATGCAAGAGTATATAGAAGAGTTCTACCGAGTCCTCATTAGAATAGGTCATGTAGAACCTGAGAAGGAAAAAGTTACCCATTATCTTTATGGATTGCGGCCAAGTATTCAAGATGAGTTGATTCTTGTTAGAATAACTTGCATTGAAGAGGCATACCAATTTTCCCTGAGAGTGGAAGAGAAGTTGAACAAGAAGTTTGAAAGAAAGAAATATGGAAGAGGTCGTGGTGGAAGATCTGGTGGACGGTCTTATGGAGGCCGAAATGAAGATCAGAAAAGGAATGATGAGTCAAGTAGAAGTCAAAATCAGAGGGGAATTAATTTCAATCATTCCCTTGATTAAAATAATAGGGATCAGAGAGGAAGAGGAAGAGGGAAAGGACTAGGAAGAGGTGGTTTTCATGAGACATGTTTTCATTACGGAGAAGAAGGACACCGAGCCTATGAGTACCTACAACATCAAGGAAGGATGGATAGGAGGAATGAGGGCCATGCATGAGTTGCATATGCAAATGAAGAAGCTCAGTTAGAACACTCAAATGATGTTGAGAGAGGAGAAACCCTAGTTTTCAGGAGGATCCTGATAAATGAAGAGAAGAGCTTAGATCAGAGGAAGAGCCTATTTCGCACTAGATGCAGGTGCGAGGATAAGTATTGTGATGTGATTATTGATGGTTGAAGCATGGATAACCTAGTATTAGAAGAAATGGTCACAATGCTAAAGCTAAAAAGGGAAAAGCACCCACATCCATATAAAATTTCCTAGGTAGAGGATGACTACAAGGTCCTGGTCAATGAGCAGTGCTTAGTAAAGTTCAAGATTGTAAGTTACTGAGATGAGGTACTTTGTGATATCACCCCCATGGATGCATGTCATTTGTTGTTGGGAAGGCATGGTAGCTCAACAGGCATGCCATACATGATGGCCATGCTAAAACATATTCTTTGAAAAGGATGGAGTTTGACACAAGCTGAAGGCATTGAAGGAAATAGGAGAAAAGGTATGTAGTAATGCCATAATATGTTTTGTTGATGGAAGAAAGTTCTTAGAAGGTATGAGGCATGAGCATATGTGTTTTTCCCTAATTCCAAAAGTGGGTAAATAAGAAGTAGAAGATGTACCTGCAAAAGTTGCAAACTTGTTGGAGGAGTTTTAGGATATTGTTTCTGATAATGTACCTGATGGATTACCACCAGTGAGGAAGATCAGTCATCAGATGGACTTGATCCTAGGGGCTAGCTTTCCAAACAAGGAAGCTCCTAGGATGACTCTAGTAGAGAGTGAAGAATTGAATAGATAAGTGCATGAGATTTTGTAGAAGGGATTGATCAGAGAGAGCTTGAGTCCTTATGTTGTACCAGTGGTATTAGCACCAAAGAAAAATGGAGAATGGAGGATGTGCACAGATTCTTGAGCTATTAATAAGATCACTATCAAGTACAAATTTCACTTGCCAAGAATGGATGATATTATGGATTCCTTGAGTGGAGATGAGTAATTTAAAAAGATAGATCTAAAGAGCAGATATCACCAAATTAGGATTGGAGAAGGAGATGAATGGATGACAAACTTCAAGACAAAGGAGGGATTTTATGAGTGGTTACTCATGCCTTTTGGGCTAACGAATGCACCGAGCACATTTATGTGGCTCATGAATAAAGTACTAAAAGAATTTCTGGGTAAGTTTGTTATTTTTTACCTGGATGATATTTTGATTTTGAGTAAGACATTGGAAGAACATATGATGCATATTCATTAGGTGTTTGAGAGGTTAAGGTAAGAGAAGTTGTTGATTAATATGAAGAAGCGTAGTTTTTTGAAGGAGTTAGTGTATCTGCGATTTGTAGTCTCGGTAGAAGTTCTAAAAATGGACCTAGAGAAGGTTTAGGCTATCCTTGAATGGCCTACCCAAAGGAGTGCTACTTAGGTAAGATCTTTTCATGGCTTGGATAGCTTTTAAAAAAAGTTTATTCAAGGTTTCAGTAGTATGTGGGGACCCTTGATTGAAACAATGAGATAGGATAGGAAAGAGTTTAAGTGGACTGTAAGGGCAGATAAGAGTTTTGAATTGTTGAAATGAAAAGTTATAGGACAACCTATTTTACCACTTCCATATTTTAACAAGGTGTTTCAAGTAGACTGTGATGCTAGTGGTAATTTCATTGGAGCAGTTTTGAGTCAGGAAGGTAAACCCATTGCTTATTTTAGTGAGAAGTTGAAAGATGCCAAGAGAAAATATTCTGTTTATGATTAGGAGTTCTATGCTATAGTTCAGGAATTGAGGAAGTGGAGACATTATCTTTTGCCAAAAGAGTTTTTTTTATTTGCTAATCATCAAGCTTTGCAATATTTAAATAGTCAAGGAAAGTTGAATCAAAGGCATTTGAAATGGGTTGAGTATTTGCAGAGTTATACTTTTGTTTTGAAGCACAGGAGTGGGAAGTCTAATAGGGTTGCAGATACCCTTAGAAAAAGACTACTTTTGCTGACAAAGATGTAGATTGAGGTTGTTGGGTTCAAGGAACTCAAGATTTTATATCCCAAAGATGCAGATTTTGGCGAAGCTTGTAGAGAACTTGTTACTCTAGATAGAACCAAATGGTTGGATTTCATAATCCAGGATTATATTGTGTTTAGAGGTAGTGAGTTGTGCATTTTGAAGAGCTCCATGAGGGAGAATTTAATCAAAGAAAAGCATAGTGGAGGATTGGCTGGACATTTTGGGTGAGATAAAACCATTTCTCTGGTTAGTGAGAATTATTATTGGCAACAGTTGCAGCAAGATGTTAAGAAATTTGTACAACGTTGCAGAGTATGTCAGATGGAAAAAGGAGTGAATAAGAATATAGGGTTATATCAGCCATTACCTGTACCAGAGTTGCCATGGGAGGATATTAGTATGGACTTTGTTCTTGGCCTATAGAGAACTCAGAGAGGGCATGATTCCATCTTTGTAGTAGTGGATAGATTTTCAAAAATGGCACATTTCATTCCTTGCAAGAAGACCAATGATGTTGTTCATGTAGCATAATTGTTTTTTAGGGAGGTGGTAAGACTACATGACTTAGCAAAGAGCATAGTTTTAGACCAAGACACCAAGTTTATTGGTTACTTTTGGAGAACATTGTAGAAAAAGTTGAAGACAGATTTTAAGTTCAGTTCTGCACACTGTCCACAAACTGATGGACAGACAGAAGTTGTGAATAGGAGTTTGGGAAACTTGTTGAGATGCTTGGTTGGAGATAAACCAAAGGGATGGGATTTGGTTTTACCATAGGTAGAATTTGCATATAATAATTATGTTAATAGGAGCACTGGTAAATCACCATTCTAGATTGTGTATGGAAGTAGTCCTAGAAATGCATCAGAATTAAGAAAGTTGGACAAAGGAGAGACAAGTAGTGCTCAAGTTGAAGACTTTGTAGAACACTTGAATAATTTGAATGAGGAGGTGAGGCAACATATTAATAAAATGAATATAGATTATAAGGCTAAGGAAGATAAGAAAAGGAGGCATAATGAATTCAAGGTGGGAGATGAAGTCATGGTTTATTTTAGAAATGTGAGATTTCTAGTAGGAACATATAATAAGTTGAAGATGAACAAGTTTGGACCATGCAAAAAATTGACGAAGCATGATTAGGAAATGCTTATGAAGTAGACTTTCCCAATGAACTCAATATTTCACCAGTGTTTAACATTTTAGATTTGAAAAAATATCATGAGGGAGCTATTGAGAATCAGGTTATAGAATTATGGTGGAATATTCCAACAAATACTTCAGCTACAGAGGAGATTGAAGACATTTTAGATAGTTGTGTTGGTCAAAGCACAAGGAACATGACATATGAAGAATATTTGGTCAAATGGAAAGGATGACCTATAGAAGATTCATCATGGCTATCAAGAGAGGAGGTTAACCATCTTGGTTTTCCTTTGCCCACATGAGACATGATAGGGTCACTTCTCAAATTACCCCAGGTGTCTGATGCAGGAGCATCCTGGGTGTAAGAGAAATCTTGCATCACCCAAAAATATTTTTTGGCTTCATTTCAATAAGGGCTATTTTGTGCAGAGTTACTATCTCTAGAAATTTAATATTTTTAGTAAGTTTTTTGTTTGAGCTCAGAATGTTCTATTTTCTTCCTTGGAGGTTCACTTTGATTGTACCAGCCTAACATTAAAGTTTCATTGCCATATCAAATCTAGTTTTGTAGATATTGGATATTTTTGGTATTGGCAGCATGGTACAAAAACTTTGAACTCAGTTTTGAAGGCTTTAGAGGCTACGAATGGGGTCGAAACCTTGGCTGATTGGGCAAGCCCAAGATAGGTATTGTAGAGAATTTCATGGTATTTCTAAAATTGGTTTATGATGTCCCATCGGATAAATGGTTGATGAGTTATGGTCTCCAAAATTTGCGCTACCTGAACTTAAAAATGTTAAACTTTCTTCAAAATTTCTTTTTGGGTTCCGAAGTTGTTTGGGCCTAGTCTAATGTAATAAAAATGAATAATAGTAACTTAGGATTTTTTGGCGTAAAAATTTAGGGTTTGGTTTCTAGATTCTTCTTGGGCAGCTAAAATTGGCTATATATTGAAGGCTCATAGGGTTGTCTAGGGAAGTTCTGGGTTATACAGCTGGTGGCTCTAGCTTGCATATTATTGTAATAAAATGCCCATGTGGCTATGCATTTTGCATTTCTGAAGGTGCATGTTATATTTCAGAATATTGTAATTTTATTTCATAGTGGTTAATAGAAAGCTCATTCCTGTCTTTGTAAATCTTGTTATTCTTGATTTTTTTGTGTGTTTGTGTTAATAAGGGGAGCACCCTTCATCAAGTGGTATCAGAGTAGGAGTTCTTGAGTGTGTAGATAGATCATCGACTATGAGGTAGTTTGCACCAGGACTATGGTTTTGGATTCACATGATAAAAGCCAAAATGGATCCATGAAGAAACCATGGTGGGAGAGTTGTAGGTGTGATAGAAGAGGGTTTTAGAGTCCAGTAGAGACAAGTGAAAGCATTGCAAGAGGAGCTACATAGAGGAATGAATATTGCGGTTAGAGATGAAAATGATGATGAATCTAAAGAAGAAGGACATGGTGACCAGGAAGCACTAGAAGCACCTAGAAATCCTTAAGAGGATAGGATTTTGAGGGCTATTTCCAAGATTAGAAAGATACCCAAGATTGAATTTCCCACGTTTTTGGGAAATCTTAACCTGGAGGAGTTGATCGACTAGATCAATGATCTAGAAGAATATTTTCAATATGAAGATGTCGAAGATCCAGATCAAGTCAAATTTTTGAAGGCCAAAGTGAAGGGCCATGCAAAAAATATGATGGCAGGAGATTTAGTTGGAGAGGAATAGAAGAGGAAAGGAGAAAATCACAAGATCAAACGTAATGGTGGAGAAGTTGAAGAGACAGTTCATTCCTGTTGATTATGAGCTAGATTTGCTAAGAAAAATGCAAGGGTTGAAGCAAGTGGGAAAATCTATGCAAGAGTATATAGAAGAGCTCTGCCAAGTGCTCATTAGAACAAGTCATGCACAACCTGAGAATGAAAAAGTTGCCCATACCAGTTTACCTTGAGAGTGGGAGACAAGCTGAACAAGAAGTTTGAAAGCAAGAAAGATGGAAGAGGTCATGGTGGAAGATCTGGTGGATGGTCTTATGGAGGCCGAAATGAAGATAAAAAAAGGAATGATGAGTCAAGTAGCAGTCAGAATCAGAGGGGAAGTAATTTCAATCATTCCTATGATCAAAATAATAGGGATCAGAGAGGAAGAGGAAGAGGGAAAGGACCAGGAAGAGGCAATTTTTGTGGGAAATGTTTTCATTGCAGAGAAGAAGGACACTGAGCCTATGAGTTCCCACAGCATCAAGGAAGGACGGATAGGAGGAATGAAGGCCATGCATGAGTTTTGCATGAAAATGAAGAAGCTTAGTCAGAGAACTGAGATGATGCTGAGAGAGGAGAAACCCTAGTTGTCAAGAGGATCCTAATAAATGAAGAGAAGAGCTTAGAACAGAGGAAGAGCCTATTTTTCACTTGATGCAAGTGTGAGGATAAGTGTTATGATGTGATTATTGATGGTGGAAGCACCGATAACCTGGTATCAGAAGAAATGGTCACAAATTTGAAGCTGAAAAAGGAAAAGCACCCATGTCCATATAGAATTTCCTAGGTGCAAGATGACCACAAGGTTCTGGTCAATGAGCAGTGCTTAGTAAAGTTTAAGATTGGAAGTTACCAAGATGAGGTACTTTATGATATCATCCCCAAGGATGCATGTCATTTGTTATTGGGAAGGCCTTGGTAGTTTGACAGGCATGCCATACATGATGGCCATGCTAATACTTATTATTTGACAAAGGATGGAGTTTGACACAAGCTGAAGCCATTGAAGGAAACATGAGAAAAGGTATGTAGTAATGCCAGAATATGTTTTGTTAATGGAAGAAAGTTCTTAGAAGGTATGAGGCATGAGCATATGTGTTTTTCCCTAATTCCAAAAGTGGGTAAAGAAGAAGTAGAAGATGTACCTACAGAAGTTGCAGAATTGTTGGAGGAGTTTCAGGATATTGTTTCTGATAATGTAGCTGATGGATTACCACCAGTGAGGAAGATCAATCATCAGATGGACTTGATCCCAGGGGCTAGTTTTCCAAACAAAGAAGCCCATAGGATGACTCTACCAGAGAGTGAAGAATTGAATAGACAAGTGCATGAGCTGTTGTAGAAGGGATTGATCTGAGGGAGCTTGAGTCCATGTGTTGTACTAGTGGTATTAGCACCAAAGAAAAATGGAGAATGGAGGATGTGTAAAAATTCTTGAGCTATCACTAAGATCACTATCAAGTACAGATTTCCTCTGCCAAGAATGGATGATATTATGGATTGCTTGAGTGGAGCTAAGTATTTCACAAAGACAGATCTAAAGAGCATATATCACCAAATAAGGATCAGAGAAGGAGATGAATGAAAGACAACCTTCAAGACAAAGAAGGGCTTGTATGAGTGGTTATTCATGCCTTTTGGCCTAACCAATGCACTGAGCACATTCATGTGGCTCATGAATGAAGTACTGAAAGAATTTCTGGGTAAGTTTGTTATTGTTTACCTGGATGATATTTTGATTTTTAGTAAGACATTGGAAGAACATATGATGCATATTTATTAGGTGTTTGAGAGGTTAAGGGAAGAGAAGTTGCTGATTAATCTAAGAAATTGTATTTTTTTGAAGGAGTTAGTGTATCTGGGATTTGTAGTCTCAGCAGAAGGTCTAAAAATGGACCAAGAGAAGGTGCAGGGTATCCTTGAATGGCATACCCCAATGAGTGCTACTGAGGTAAGATATTTTCATGGCTTGGCTAGCTTTTACAAAAACAATTATTCAAGGTTTCAATAGTATCCGTCGACCCTTGACTGAAACAATGAGAGGGGATAGGAAAGAGTTTAAGTGGATTGTAGGGGTAGATAAGAGTTTTTAATTGTTGAAATGAAAAGTTACAGAATAACCTATTTTAGCACTTCTAGATTTTAACAAGGTGTTTCAAGTAGACTGTGATGCTAGTGGTAATGCCATTGGAGAAGTTTGGAGTCAAGAAGGTAAACCCATTGCTCATTTTAGTGAGAAGTTGAATAATGCCAAGAGAAAATATTATGTTTATGATTAGGAGTTCTATGCTATAGTTCAGGCATTGAGGAAGTGGAGAAATTATATTTTTCCAAAAGAGTTTGTTTTATTTATTGATCATCAAGCTTTGCAATATTTGAATAGTCAAGGAAAGTTGAATCAAAGGCATTTGAAATGGATTGAGTTTTTGTAGAGTTATACTTTTGATTTGAAGCACAGGAGTGGGAAGTATAATAGGGTTACAGATGCCCTTAGCAAAAGACTGATTTTGCTGATAGAGATGCAGATTGAGGTTGTTGGGTTCAAGGAACTCAAGAGTTTGTATCCTAAAGATGCAGATTTTGGCTAAGCTTGGAAAGCTTGTAGAGAACCTATTACTCTAGATAGAACCAAATGGTGTGATTTCATAATCTAGGATGATATGTTGTTTAGAGGTACTCAGTTGTGCATTCCAAAGAGCTCCATGGGGAGAATTTAATCAAAGAAAAGCATAGTGGAGGATTGGATGGACATTTAGGATGAGATAAAACCATTTCTCTGGTTAGTGAGAATTGTTATTGGCCACAGTTGTAGCAAGATGTTAAGAAATTTGTACAAGGTTGCAGAGTATGTCAGATGGAAAAAAGGAGTGAAGCAGAATACAGGGTTATATTAGCCATTACCTATACTAGAGAAGCCATGGGAAGATATTAGCATGAAATTTGTTCTTGGCCTGCCAAGAACTCATAGAGGGCATGATTCCTTCTTTGTAGTGGTGGATAGGTTTTCAAAAATGGCACATTTCATTCCTTGCAAGAAAAATAATGATGTTGTTCATGTAACAGAATTGTTTTTTAGGGAGGTGGTAAGACTACATGGCTTACCAAAGATCATTGTTTCAGATCAAGACACCAAGTTTGTTGGTTACTTTTGGAGAACCTTGTAGAAAAAATAGATTTGAAGTTCAGTTCGACACACCATCCACAGACTGATGGACAGACAGAAGTTGTGAATAGGAGTTTGGGAAACTTGTTGAGATGCTTGGTTGGAGATAAACCAAAGGGATGGGATTTGGTTTTACCAAAGGCAAAATTTGCATTTAATAATTTTGTTAATAGGAGCACTAGTAAATCACCATTCCAGATAGTGTATGGAAGTAGTCCCAGAAATGCATCAAAATTTAGAAAGTTGGACAAAGGAGAGACAAGTAGTGCTGAAGCTGAAGACTTTGCAGAAAACTTGAAGAATTTGCATGAGGAGGTGAGGCAACATATTAATAAAATGAATATATAGTACAAGGCTTAGGCAGATAAGAAAAGGAGGCATAAGGAATTCAAGGTGGGAGATGAAGTCATGGTTCATTTGAGAAATGTGAGATTTCTAGTAGGAACATATATTAAGTTGAAGATGAAGAAGCTTGGACCATGCAAAATACTGAAGAAGCGTGATTCAAGAAATGCTTATGAAGTAGAGTTGCCCAGTGAACTCAATATTTCACCAGTGTTTAACATTTTAGATTTGACAAAATATCATGAGGGAGGTGTTGAGGATCAGGTTACAGAGGCATGGTGGAATATTCGAGCAACTACTTCAGCTACAAAGGAGATTGAAGACATTTTAGACAGTCGTGTTGGTCGAAGCACAAGGAACATGACATATGAAGAATATTTGGTCAAATGGAAAGGATGACCTATAAAAGATTCATCATGGCTATCAAGGGAGGAGTTTAGCCATCTTGGTTTTCCTTTGCCCACCTGAGACGTGACAGGGTCACTTCTCAAATCACCCTAGGTGTCTAATGCAGGAGCATCCTGGGTGTAAGAGCAATCTTGCATCACCCAAAAATATTTTTTGGCTTCTTTTCAATAAGGGCTATTTTGTGTAGAGTTACTATCTCTGGAAATTTAATATTTTTAGTAATTTTTCCATTTGAGCTCAAAATGTTGTCTATTTTCTTCCCTGGAGGTTCACTTTGATTGTATTAGCCTACCAGTAAAGTTTCATTGCCAGATCAAATCTAGTTTTGTAGATATTGGATATTTTTGGTATTGGCAGCAGGGTACAAAAAATTCAAACTCAGTTTTGAAGGCTTTAGAGGCTTCAAATGGGGTCAAAACCTTGGTTAACTACACAAACCAAAGTTGAGCATTGTAGAGCACTTTATGGCATTTCTAAAATATGGTTACGATGGTGCACCAGGTAAGTAGTTGATGAGTTATGGTCTCCGAAAGTTGCGCTACCTAAACTTGAAAATGTTAAAGTTTCTTCAAAATTTATTTTTGTGTTCTGAAGTTGTTTGGGCCTACTCTAATGTAATAAAAATGAATAATAATAACTTAGGGTTGGTCAGCCTCAAGCTTTAGGGTTTGATTTCTAGAGTCTTCTTGGGCAGTTAAAATTAGCTATATATTGAAGGCCTGTAGGGTTGTCTAGGGAAGTTCTAGGTTATATAGCTAGTGGCTATGGCTTACAGATTATAGTAATAAAGTTCCCATGTGGCTATGCATGTTGCATTTCTAAAGGTGTATGTTATATTTCAGAATATTGTAATTTCATTTCATGGTGGACTATAGAAAGCTCATTCCTGTCTTTGCAAATCTTTTTATTCTCGATTTTGTTGTGTGTTTGTGTTAATAAGGGGAGCACCCTTCAACAATGTCACAGGTATCTATGGTACTTAGTATCCCAAAAAGTAAATTCATGATGCTGGTGCAGGAAGGTAGTCTGATGATTCATAAGTATGAGGTGCAATCTACTCAATATATCATATAGTACCAATGTTTTCTAGCCCCGACTGAAGTGGAAGATGTTAACAATCTCCTTAACAGATGCCATGTAGATCCCAAAGAATAGGTGAATGCTGATGTAGTTCACAGTGTATAGGCTGAGCCTAGAGAGTGGGAAGGAGGAGTAGTAGAGACACAAAATTATGACTAGGCTAATAATGCATGGGCCCCAAGGGACAATAATAACAACCAAGATACTGGTTGAGAGTAATTCATAGTTTTGTTTACTTATCATTTTTTATGTAATTATGTCAAGACCTCGTAGCTTGAACAATATACTTGGATAAGTATAGGTTATAGATTTGGAAATGTTAACACTCCCCAATTTTGTAACTGTATATGTTATGGGTGTTGTGTGTAGTTATTGATAATTGGTACTAGATCCTGCTACTTAATTGTATCTTTTGATAAACTATCTTAATAGAAAAAAATATTTTAATTCTAGTCTGTCGTAGCTTTTTCATGTGTAATAATCTTATTTGATTTTATGATTTAGTTCAAGTCTAATATTATGTTTTTTTTTTGCATTTTAAAATTTATTAAATTATTCATTTTGTAGTTACATTTACTACCAATTAACAAAAATGACCAAATAAACTACCAAACAAATGACCAAATAAACTACCAAATGACCAAATAAATGACCAAATAAACTACCAAATGATCGAATAAACAAATAAATGATCAAATAAACTACCAAATAGCCAAATAAACTACCAAATGACCAAATAAACTACCAAATAACCAAATAAACTACCAAATGATGAAATAAACTACCAAATGACCAAATAAACTACCAAATGACCAAATAAATATCTAAAATAGTTTAGTCATAAATTTGGTCACGAGATAAATGATCGATAATAAACTACCACTAATCAGGTGACCAAATTTGGTCATTTATCTACAATTTTTGGTAGTTTATTTGGTCATATATTATTATTTTTGTACTAGTGATGGTACATGGAAAAAGTAAAGAAAATACAATTCAAAGAAGGATAGGGAATCAAAAAATAATCAGAAGTGGGAACTGTCGAGGAATTTTCATATAGAATGGGTGTTAAAGTATCCATTCATTGAACCAGTAGACAATCCAATTGAAGGTCAGTCTCTGGTAGAATGTAGATGTAAGATTTGCACCAAGATAAATAAGAAGGAAAAGAGGTTGTAGTTAAAAATAGACACCATAGAGAAGCATATGGGTAAAGTTTACGAAAAGAAAACCATAGATTGAGTTGAAAAATTAGTGATAAGATGGAAAACAAAGGAGGAATCTATGCATGTTAGGAATGTAGAATTATATGAATTTCAAAAGAATATAAAGACAAAGCCTGCTCAAGTTAAAAGCTTTATTGAAGCTTGTTTTTGAAAATCGTTGGAAGTAGAACTAATGGGAAAAGTTGTTTAGTTAAGTGTTGTCTTTAATATTTTGAGCACAGGGCATTCTATGACAAACTACCCATCTTTGAGTGCTTTATTACACTTTTTGAAAGTTTGTAACTATCCTAACAGTCACTAGTCAGTAAATAGTGGATGAGAATGGGAAAGTTATCTTGTCGAGGTTGAAAAAGAGATCTAAAGGCAAAAATTAAAGAATCAAATTTTATTGCATTGTCTTTAGACAAGGTTACAATAGTAGATAATACTTCATGGGTATGCATGCATGTTTATATTGTACACAATTTTTTCTGCCATCATCATCTACTAACTATTTCTAAAATGAAGGATAATGAGACAACGAAAAATTTATTTGAACTAGTAAAGAGTTCTCTAATTGAATATGGAGGTATAAATGACATGACGATTACCAATACATTGGTGTGTGTTGGAGCAGATGGAGATTTAGTAATGCAAGGCCACAGGGGTGATCTTTGCATAAAGAAAAAATCTTCTTGTGCACCTGACGTTACTCCCATTCACTGCATGGCCCACAAAATGAATCTATCTTTTGGAGTTGTCAGAAAGCAAGCTCCAATACAAAAAAAATTGAATTTTTAATCAAAGAGCTCTACCAATACATCTATTGAATTCTAAAATGATTGAGGGAATTTAAACACTTTGACAAAGGAATAACCGATGGGAACAAGCTTCTCAAGGATAATGATACTAGATGGATCTCTTTGGATGGACCAACGCATCAAGTATTTTTAGAATATCAATTGTTGCTTGGTCTAATGAACTCAACTCGTGAAGAAGCAGGGCTGCCCAAATTTCGTGAGCTACTGCAAAGGTTAAGTAATGTAGAGACACTCCTAACGTTAGCATGTCTTCTCACCCTACTAGAGGAAATGAGAAATATAATGAAAAAGGACCAGCAAATAGCAATGTATATTGCAGAATATGTTACACTTTGTAAATTAACATGCATGACACTCGATAATCTCTATCAATCATGTGATGTAAAATTTGCTAGTTGGCTGAAAATCACAGATTTGGACAATCCTGAAAACTTTTTAAAGATCGGTGCAAACTGGGAGTTATTGTAGGAGTATGCGGAGTTGAGATACCAATGTACTAATTTTCTAGGGTCAAGTCTAAGCAACCAGGAAAGAACCATAGGAAGTGAATATCAAGTATTAAAATGGAAGACTTTACCAAGATCGTTGATTCTATAACTGCTTCTATGAAGTGCATTGCCTATGATCTTTCCTCAGAGATTAGAGAAATATTCCCTCTAGTCAAACTACTTGAATCCATGGCTATTGTGTTTCCTTGGTATTGGAGTATCAACAATTTAAAATATTATCGAATGAAGCAACTAACTTTGATAGATCATTTTTGCAAAATCAAAGAGTTAAATGGAGTAACTCTAAATGGAAATTTAGATGAATCTCATTTGAGAGAACAATCGGGTCACTTTTCATAGACACTAAGGGAAAAATATAATATTATGCGGAGCCCTCATGAAGATGGATCGACAACAATCCTTTGGAAAAATATAGCTGAGACCAAAATGTTGATTTATTCAATATCAAAATTTTTCAAGCTTGTTGATTTATGTCTGACCATGATATTGGGTTTGGTGGAGGATGAGAGATTTTTTCAGTGCTTTGGAGTTCCTAAATTCAAATCTAATAAACAAACTAGACACGAATTTGGAAAATTTCTTGAGACTCTATACATCCAAGTATGAATTCAATACTTTTCCTTATGATAGGGAATTGAAATTGTGGAGGAAGAAATGTCAGAGAAGAGGGTTGGGCAACATTTCAAACCAAAGTGGGAGTGTTAGAGACAATGATGTCACTATCATTGACTCATGTACTGGTACTGGTACTACTAGCATTAAAATTTAGTTAACCAGAGGTATGCAGAGTGAAGAAAACATATTGAAGAACCAAGGAAGCTATGAAGTTGATGGCGATGAATATGAGGTTCCCAATAATGATATGATGTGGAAACTTGAACCTTTGTAGAAGTAGTAGGTCTTAGATATTTATTAAAATTTTTGTTGTAGTCTACTATCACTTTCTGTATCTCATCATCAATCATGCATAATATCATATTCCAATTTCAAAAACATGAATGTGGTTGATAATGTGATCAATTCTATGATTAATAATGGTTTTTAGTTGTATTATTCAGATCATATGGAACAATTATTAAAGATTTTTTTTTTTGAAAACATAAAAATTCATATGATACAACTTAGAAATAGAGATTCTCATTAATTTATTTACAAATATGACACAATGTAACAATTCATTCATTAATATTAGTAAGAACACAACTCTGTGTGATTCTATTTGCAAAAGTGAATTGACAATAAATTATGACTCAAGAGTCAATACCCAATTTCAATTTCATTACCCTTAGCAAATGAACCTGAATTCTCTTTTATAGAAACAAGGGAGCAACAATAGCTTTAGGTTGATTTTCCTAATGTGAAGTCTCAAAGTCAAAATTAGTAAGATTCAAGACCAGTACAAGATCTCTTCAACTGTACATTTCTGCATTTGATAGGCCGGTTTAGTAAATTAGCAATAACATTATAGCATCTGTTACATTGATCCTGTTAAAAAAATAAAGTTCAAAATTGTTACTTTTAACTCAATTCAATCCATTATAAAATTAATATAGAGATGATTGAAACTAAAAGTACTTTCACATACTATGATTTATGAGACAATTCTGCCAGTTTATTTAGTATGCTCCATTCTGCATCATTTGGAAGGTCAATATTTGTCAAGTTATAGTAAATGACCTACAACCTCATCAACCATCCATACTTTTTAGAGTGACTTGAAAGAAATGATCCTTCCAATACCACATTCAAATTTGTCAATGGTTTGATGCACTTTGCAATGCCTTCATGCATTGTGTCCTGAGGAAGCTTTCCTAAATCAGTCCTCACTATGTCCTCCAACTTTTTTTGTAAGATTCTCTTCCAAAAAAATTCATTAATGAGCTACTACAACCAGGACTCAGCAAACCAAGACCTATCATTTTGGTTTTTGTTTGATTCATCTTGGCGAGCTTTCTCTCAAATAAGGAAAGAGTTTCCTCTACTCACTTTAGTTTCTGAAATTTTTAAAAGATAGAGTTTGTGTTTTTTGATGCACAAACGCGGTCATGAATTCCCTTACTTTCCAAATGCCTGTCACTGGTTGTGTCTATTTGATGCAAAATCTATTTTGCAATTTTCTCTCTGACAATTTTTTTTGTTCTTCTCAATGTGCTCTTTGAGCTTCCCAAAAACATCTCTAAGACTTTCATTCAATTCAAACCAATCACACAACCTATCACCAATCACCTTTATTTTCCCCCAAAGGTCTTTTTTATTTTCTTGAATTTATTTTTCACTTGGTCATTCAAGCTATTTTTGTAAGTTTTAATTGTATTATTTGCCTTCTTTAGCTCTTCTCTCATTTCTGACAACTAGTGTTCACTCTATTTTTTTATTTTCTCTGCTTCCTCTTCCCACTAGTTTGCTTTCTCTTCCCACTATTTTTATTTTACCCTCTCATTCTCCAATTATTTCTTTAAGTTATTGTTTACATGTGCCACACTCTCCATGCTTTTGTATAAATTTAATGAAGAGGCTTTTTCATCCTCAAGATTTTTATTGCTCTCTTACAATTTTTCCCTCACAATTTTCAGTTCTATCTCCATGTGTTCTTGCTGTCCAATTTCTTCTTTAGAGGATGAATTTTGTATCCTTTTCTATATTTCTTTGCACCCGTTATCTACTACTTTCTCCTTTTCCTTTTCATTTTCTGGGTCTTCTTGTAACTTTTCTATTCTACCCTGAAGCTTTCCTTTCTCTCTCTCCAACTTCATCACTGAACTGTAGACCACTTGGTTAGTAATTTTTGACACATTTATCTTGTCTACATTTTTAATTTTAGATAAATCCATTTGGAGGGTGCTAACTTGAAATTCAGATGGATCTATCTAACTCTATGGTAGATTGTTATCTCTAGGTGGGGGCATAATAACCATGAACTCCATCATTTCTTTGTTTGGGTCATATGTGGTGAATAACCTATTCGATGTAGATTCTTTATCATGAGCTGCAACAAGTGCATCCCTCTTCAATGTCTTAGTATTTTGTCTATTCTTATTTTTTGTTTGTTCAAAGTTAGTTACAAAATCACTGAAATGAAAATCAGGGTTTAATGACACAATTGAATGTTTGAAAGGTGAAATAGAACTTGCAATGATGTACGAGCTTCCACATGTGGTTCTAATAAATGTACCATGAGGATTAGTAACAGTAACACCCTGACCCATTACAAGTGGAATTTTTGGACTGTTTGGAGGGTTTTGTCCTGAAGGTATGGAAATTATTGGACTCACAATCACAGACATCATTGGCATTGTTTTCATAACCTTTTGCTTCTTTACACTGCCTTGATCTCTGGGATCCACAGATTTATGTCCAGTGCTAATGTCCTTTTCAGACCACTAGTACTACACATTCCATCCCCAGCAATGGGAGTGGAACTTGATTCAGATTGAATCTGAGTGCTTGGAAAAGATGGAACTAGATTTGAAGATGGAACAAATGAAGGTACAGGGATATGAGACTTAGTACCTTTTTCTGATGAACCTCCAATTATTAGTGTCCCACCATGTTTTAGTGGAGCAGGTGTGGAAATTGGATACCAAGGCCCTTCTCATGTGGGAACCACACCACCCCAACCTGGAAACCCCATTTTTTCTATAATATCTACCCCTTTTCTATATTTTTATTTTCTGAACACATCGACTCTAGTAGAAATTGAATATATACATCAGTAGATGTGGGATTCATAGAATTTTTCTCATCCTTGACAATCATCATTTCTATGATTTACTTCAACTGGATGCTCCTCATTCCAAAAATCACTAAATATTTCATCCTCATCCACTTCATAAAGATCTGCAGAGGGCTTTGGCTCACCGAGATGCTTCCCCATTTACCAAAAATAAAAAATTTTGGTTAGAGTCCAATTACCATTTTTACATTGAACTACTAGGCGTTTTGAAATAGCTTTTGTAGATGGTTGAACATCTTCCTAGTAGAAATTGTAGGATGTCATGTGCTATAATTTCCCTTTCTATTTTTGCAATGTCATAATTTGTGATGATAATTCTTGTATTGAAATATTATTTTCAATGGTGTATTTCTCCATCTCTTTTTTGACCTCATCCCAGGGATCCATGTTTTTAAATTTTTCTCTCAATGGCATACTCTCATGTTGACATTTTCTTGTAGAGTTCCCATTCACTCTAATATTTGTTCCAATTATGTTTAGTGGATCATATTACTAGTGACTGTCAACAAAAAAGTGAAAAATTGAAAAAAAAAAAAACATGTGCCACTTTGAATCCTCTTCTCTCAAATCTGAACCCTCCAAATGAGAAAGGCAAGGAAGGAAATACCATTTTCTTTTGCTGACGATTAAAGAGTACATATGTGTTCTCTAGCTGCTGAACATATTCCAATGCAAATACCCTCTCTGTAACATGTATTGGAATTTTTTAGGGTTCTACCACTGAACCGTAAAACCTTAACATAGTGTAGTCTTCCATGAACTACTAGTCAGCCAATTGTATTTAACTTCTGAGTTGGATGCAATCTCTATAAGACATAGGAAATCTAGGTAATGGAGTGGCTGTAATTTTATGATACATTAGTGCCAAAAAGAAGTCTACAAAATTGTTATAATTCCTTTTTTTATCACTCATCCTTATCTCAGGTTTCCAATCATATATTTCATTTTGGACCTGACTTTGAAGCTTGTTTGTTTGAAATATTTCATTATGCTTTGCTAAAAGAAGATAGCACAAGTAGGTTGTGAACCTAAATGTCTTCTGTGAACCTCTTTTAATCATTAGTAATTGTTCTTGCATGCAATGAACAATGTTCTCAATAAAATTATATTTTACTGGTTCTTTTTCACAATGAATATGAAAAATCATTTCAAGAGTGTTGGCACCCACTTCTTTGTTACTATCCAATCCCCAAAAAAATGCTAGCAAGGAAATACTATCCTAAAACCATTGCAAAAAATATCATAATCATAAGGAGGCTTATGATCTAGATCTAGACTAGAACTTCTAGTTATTCCTCTGATATACGAATCTTTCTATATTGCATCTATTTTTTCATAATTCTCTATTAGCTTTCCCAGGTCAATGTGCACATTTGAGTTTTGTGCTTCAAACCCTAGGTCCAACAGACTAGCAAATTCAGTCTCAGTTATCGACAAAATTTCCTCTTAAGTATTTTTATTGACAATTGTTTTTCTATTTTCATTATATTTTTCGGCGCAGAGCATGACAATTTCTGGACAAGGGAATACTTGAGGTAACACCATGTGTGCTAACCCAGCAACCCATGCTACAATTTTATTTGTCATTGCCTTTACCATGTTGTTAAATGGATAAAATTTTGAATCCTTCATTGGATCTTTCCACTTATTTTCAAGTGCAAATATAATTTGCATGATTCCCTTATTTTCATGGATAACGGGATTAAAAAATATCATGGAATTAAGTAGTGGAACCTGGTGTTTTAACCATTTTGTGGAATTCTATTATCTATCTTTCCTCTCTTTTCCTTTTACTCTTAGTCTTGGTATTTCTTTTTCCCATCGTGGACCATGGTATACTGGTATTACTATTTACTTGTAGGAAAATTAAAATAATTCTACACAGGTGACAACTACAATTTATAGGTGTGATTAAAAATTCAACCCTAATTCTATGACTACAATCTAAACATTAAACCACTAGATTTGAAAAATTTAAAGGGCAGGACGTTGGTGTTCAGGATTTTACCCCAAAATTCAATTTGTGCAAACTATGAGTGGGAAGAGAGATGAGAGACTCTGTTGCGATCCTCAATCCTCAACCTAGAAGTCGTAACCCCTTTCTATATCTCTAATATAGTATAGTAGTAAGAACTAAAAAAATAAAAACTTAGGTTAAAATTGTACAATCATGATTACTAAGTTGTCACTCGTGACTCGTGTTAACTTTTATTGCTTCTCCAGATATCTGAGGTCACTAGGAAACATGTCAATTAATTGTTTGACATTATAAATGTCTGAGGTCACTAGGACCCAAAATTGAGCTTATTACTTATTAAATGTTAAGTTACTGTTTTACTCAAATTTTGACTTTAATTAAATTTAGCTAAGTGTTAATTCATGACATGTGCCCTGTTTCTAGGGGCCATTTGCAAAAAGAAGTGACTGTTCCCCAAATAGGCCCAAAATATACCTTGGGTCTTTGATACATTTCTCACCCAACGGTCATGGAAGTCACTATCACATGTCATGGGTCCCATTTAATTTTGGCTTGTCACTTGTCAATAGTACAATATGTCATACATAGACTCATAGACTCGTAGTCACCTCACACATTGTCATCGAATGAAACCAATTGTGTTAGTACACGTGTCATGATTCTGGGATAGGTTTTCAAAAATGGGGTTTCTTTTCCATTTCCACCTGAAATACACCTTTGTTCGTTTATCTATGCTTATCCAACGGTCATTAGTAGTCACTATCAGGTATTGTGGGTCCCATTAATTTTTGGCTTGTGAGTACTAGTAGTCACACAGTCACCTCACATGTCATCATCAAATGACATCGACAGTGTGAGTGGACACATGTCATGATTCTAGAATAGGTTTGCAAAAATGAGGTTTCTTTTCCCTTTCAGCCTGAAATTTATCGTACATCGTGAATCTTTGCTCATCCAACGGTAGTTGGCAGTCACTGTCATTAAATTTAAATTATATTAAATATTTAACAATTAATTATATTTTGAGTAATGTTTAACTCAGACTTTAACATTGAATTGAATTGAATTATTTCTATTTGTATTATAATTGAAATTACATTATCACACATCGATATGGCACATTGGTAAATTTGGCATATAATTTATCAATATAGACCACGGTCCACATACTTTTTTATATTTAATTTTTAATTTGATAACATTGATCTAAATTAATTTATTATCATTCATTATGAGTAAACTCAAAAGGTAAAATGAATGTTAATTGATCGAAGTCGAAGAGAAAAATAGAAACTTGCTTTGTCTATGGACTGATAAGTAAACTTAATCATTTTAAAAATTTAGAATCTCAGATTTAAAAATGGAAGTACCAATCCATCGCTTCCGTATATTTACTGAAGCATACTTAAATGTCTAATACACAAATAAAGTAACTAATTAAAATATTACAATCACGGAGAAGTCTAAGAATATTTTTTTGTACCCATAAAATGCAAATTGAAACCCTTAATTTGGATAGATACAATCGAAGTAGAATATGCCAATCGATATTTTCACAAAGAAGATGCTAAGTGAAAATTAATGAAATTGAAATCATTAAATCCATAAAAATTAAAAGGAAAACTGAAATGAAGTTGCAAAATTTCCATTAATATGTTCTAAAAATTTACAATTTTTGTAGTCCCTCCAAAATTTTAAATAATAAATGAGGGGGTTCAGGGTTACAAACTTTCTACTTGCTACTATTAATAGTTGACTAGGGAACTGGCAGTGGACTAGTGCTATGATGGTATCAGTATAAAAATGCAAAACAAAAAAGTGAAACTTTACATGTTCATATTCATCTTCCCTTTCATCTGAGTAGAATTTTCTAGAGAGAATAATCTATGAGAATTCTTCAATCCATGTGTAGTCTAGCTCATCGAATTCATCAATGAAAAACCATTTCTAGAGAAAATCCCTCCCAAGCTGCACCCATTTCCAGTGTCGCATCAGTTGCTTGTCATTGAGGTTCAATAGAAAGGGTTGTCGGGCCACATTTCTACTTGGATCCAATAGCTTGGGTATATCTCTTGGCCAAGGGATACCCAACCCTAATTCCACAAAAACAACAACATCGTCCTCCAGGAGTTTCTCTTTAAAAACCTTCCTTGACATCATCATCATTTAAACCTTCTCTCCTCCAAGGTCGAGGAGAGACCCAAAAAACTAGAACATAATATCTATGTAGATGTGCTATCTATCAATATTCTAAAGGAACTCTCAACCCAATAAAATCAACACAATATAATTTATAAAAGCGCCGCTACCAACCTCCCTACAAACTGAAGTGAGGATTTCTTGTGAGACGCTTCCCAAAAAGGACTTTTGGTCATCTGGGGATGTGCATCTCAAACGGATTGGAGTGTCCATCTTTAATTATTGAAAGCCTAAAGACCTAAAAAATTAAACCTTAAAACCAGAGGAAAATTTTCAACCACTGAGAGCTCTAACTCTTAATCTACCAAAAGAAAATTGAAGAAGAAAGAAGCTAGATTATCTATAAATATCCCTGGCCCCTTGATTGATAGTGATCACAGATACTTAGCAATTAATTATTCTTTCTTTAATCATATTAAATCTATTGTCCTTAATCTTTAATGTAAATCTTACCCATACATGCATTATGCATGTGAGCGATTTAAATCTATTGTCCTTAATCTTTCATATCTCCATGTCAATCTTTTCCATAAATGCATGTCTAATATCATTAGTAATAATTTGTATGTCATTGATCTGTGTGTTGAGTGGATGATGGTTAAAGAATGTCACTAACAAGGCATTTATTTCTTAGTGAGTTACGAGCTACAAGTTGCAGTTGCACAATCCACCATCCAGGTAAAAAAATAACCAGTTGTAATCAATGATCATGGTTACGCTGTAGGTTTTAAGGCTTGATATGTGTCATCATTCTGGTGACTTCCTACATAACTCTGTTTCCTTGAAGAAATTTGGGCCAAAATTAAACTTTAGCCATTGATCTCAGATCATCAAATGGTCTCAAATAATACATTTAACAATATAAAATAATGGATGTTAGCTTATGTGTCCATGTGTGATCAATGATGTGACTAGACGTGCTTATCGATACCAAAGTGTTGAGTGATGATTTTTCATTAATTAATACCAACTTTGTAACAAATAAAGGTTATATTCATTGAACATGATATTGCATTAATTATAATGTTACATCTCTAATGAATTTCCATTTGGCATTGGCCCACATGACGATTCCCATCCTTTGAAAATTGTTGATAAAATATTTATTTTTCCCATAATCAACAAAATATTAGCCAATAAAATAAATAAATTTTCAAATGGTAGATAAAATTTGCCGATACAATTACTTTTTTCCCTTCAAAAGAAAATCATTCACCTCATACATTATAATTTTTTACTTCAAAAGAAACAAATTCACCTCATATAATATATATTTTCCCCCACATTAATGTATTATTCGCTAGGATTTTATTGAATTTTCATTCGGCATGAAATTTTTTTGCCTTCACCTTTATTTTATTTTCCTAATTTGAGAAAAAAATTTGCCTTCATCAATAAAAATTTCCCCCTAAAATAATGTAGGATTCGCCAGGATTTTACACTTTTTCCTAGGCGGGGTTTCTTAAAGTTATTCCTGCTTACCTCAGAGATCTTTTTCTTTTAATGCAACACAATGTTCTTTTAAATATTCAAATCTTTTGAATTGTCACAATATATAGCAATAGATGCATCAATTCATATTTTGATATCTTTCAACATTTGTTTCATCTATACCACTTGTGTATAATTAACAATATCAACTACATACTTAGCTTCAGTAGTAGATTATGATATACAATTTTGTTTCTTACTTGCCCATGAAACTAATCTCTTACCCATGAAGAATACTCCACCACTAGTGCTCTTTCTATCATCTAAATTACCTTCCCAATCTACATCAATATATGCACTCAATATGAAATTATTATCTTTACCATACCATAAGCCATATTCAGTTGTTCCCTTCAAGTATTTGAATATTTTCTTAACAAAATAAACATGTGATTCCTTTAGTTTTTCTTGAAATCTAGCATCAATGCAAACAACATTCATAATGTATGGTCTAGTTTGTGTCAAGTATAATAGTCCAATGATCATTAATCTTTGTAAATTTACAATCATTAATCATGGGAGTACCAACATATTTCTAATCATCCATACCAAATTTGTTCAATAATTCTTTCTCACAATTAGACTGAGAAATGAAAATACCCTTATTTCCTTATGTAATTTACAGTCCAAGAAAGAATTTCATCTCACCTATCATAGACATATCAAATTCCTTTTGCATCTCATTAGAAAATTCTTTACTTAGCTTGTCATTTCCACCATAAATTATATCATCCACAAAGACTTCAACAATCAAAAATATTATCAACAATTTTGAAGTACATATTACTATCAACGGTACCTTTATTGAAACCAACCTTCAATAAATACTTATTTAACCTCAAATAGAAGGCTCTAGGATCTTTCTTTAATTCATATAAATCTTTCTTCAATCGACAAACCATGTCATCTTTAGTAGTCAAGGAAAAACCATCTGGTTGCGCAACGTAGACTTATTCTTCCAACTCTCCATTCAAGAATGTAGACTTAACATTCATCTGATATACTTTGAATATTTTGTAAGTAGTATATGCAAGAAACATCCTAATAGCTTCAATTATATAAATAGGAGAAAAGGTCTGCTAAAAGTCAATACTTTCCATCTGAGAATATCATTTACAAACAGTTTTTTTTCTTTTTTCTGAATCACTTCACCATCCTCATTCAATTTGTTTATGAATAACCATTTAGTACCAATTACATTTTTGTCCACAGGTCTAGGAACTAGAATCCATGACTTATTCTTTTCAAAATTTTCCAATTCTTTTTCGATGGCTTTGAACCAACTTTCATCTTTGCATGCTTCATCAACATCTTTAGGTTCCATCTTATAAATCAAACAAATTTCATTTCTAGAAATTCTTCCTCTAGTTTGAACACCTTTGTTTCTATGACCAATAATCTGATTCTCTGAATGATTTAGCTATACATATCTTGGAGTCTTCAGATTTACATTTGCAGATGACTCTTGTGTTTCCAACTCTTCCTCATTTCTAACTTTTTCATTTTGTTCTACCGATCCATTCTAATTTTAATTTTGATTTTTTGCTTGCACAATCTAACTTTCTTCTTCTTCATCTGATTGATAACTTCAAGATCTAATTGGTTTGTGCAAAATTTCATCCACTTTCACATCAGAACTCTCAATTATCTTTCTCAATCTATTATTGTAACATTTGTATGCTTTTCTCTTTGTAGAATAACCAAGGAATATTCCTTCATCACTTCTAGGATCAAACTTTCCTAAATCTTCATCTCTCTTAATGTAATATTTTCTTCCAAAGATTCTAAAATATTTCATAGTAGGAATATGACCATATCAAATATCATAAAGGGTTTTGCCTGTACACTACTTGATTTGAACTAGGTTAACTATATATATAGAAGTGCTAACAACTTCTCTCCAATAAATCTGCAAAATATTTCCTTCAATCATCATAGTCCTTTTAGTGTCAATAATTATCCTATTTATTCTCTCCATTATTCCATTCTTCTATGAGGTTCTCAGAGAAGACATCTATCTCTTTATTCCATGCTCTTCACAATATGTATCAAATTCTCTAGATGTAAAATCTCCACCTCTGTCAGATCTTAGACATTTCAACTTCGTACCAGTCTTAGTTTCAACCATATCTCTAAATATCTTGAATTTATCAAATGCCTCAGATTTTTCTTTCAAAAATGTAACCCACATCATCCTTGAATAATCATCAATGAATATAATAAAGATTATATCTCCATAATAACTTCTAGTTTTAGTAAGACCACATAAATTAGTATGTACCAAGTCTAAAAATCCACTCGAAGAATAGGTCTTACTTTTGTAGGTAGATTTAGTTATCTTACCCAATTGACATTCCTTTCACATTACATTAGCCAACTTGAACAATCTAGGTAAATCTCTTACATCATTTGTAGTGCTTATCTTCACAATATTATCAAAGTTTACATGACAAAATTTCTTGTGCCAAAACCAACTATCATCAACCTTTGCAATCAAACATCTATTCTATGAATTTTTCAAATGAAATACATTACCTCTAGTATTTGTACCTGATGTAATCTCAATTCCAATGCTTCCAATGATTTTACACATTCCATTCTTGAATTCCAAGCAATATCCCTTATCAACTAACTGTCCAACACTCAAAATATTATACCTTAAACCTTCAACATATAAAACATCATCAATATTACTCTTACCATCAAGTGTAATTGAACCTCTTAGTGTAATTGAACCTCTTCCTTTGATCAAACAAGGTGCATTGTTACCAAATCTAACAACTCCCCCATCATAGTCTTCAAGCTTCACAAATTTTCTTTTGGCTCCGGTCATGTGATGTGAACATCCTTTTTCAATAAACCAGTCATTTATTTTATCCACATGCAAAACTAAGGCTTTTTCTTCATTAGGATTCTCATCTTTGATATCAATAAACAAAATTTATTCTTCACTCTTCTCACATTCATCATCTATTGTTCCTTCATCAGCAACATAGTAACATTTATTCTGATATTTATGTCTAAAATTCTTATGCTTATACTTAGGCTCTTTGTTAGTACATCTAGAAGCAATGCGACCAATCTTATTACATGAAAAACAATTCAAAGGAAACTTTCCTTCATACTTACCAGATTCCTTAGGTTGCTTCTTTGCAAAAAGGGCTTCAGGGTCTTCAACTCTATTTCTTCTTTCTCAATTTGTTCACACTCCTTAGCATATCTACCAAGCTTATATGAAATTTCACCAGGGTCATATCTTTTCTTATATTTATAAATAGTATCTTTAAATGTAGATTTAACTTTAGGAAATCTATCTCTAAATTCACTCCTTTCAAAGTAAGATAACTTACCAACCAATGTATCTATTGTCACAAAAGACATTGTTTTGATTTCTTCAAAAGAAAAAAATTTATGATTGTAAGTAGGGGGAAAGGATCTCATAATTTTAGAAATAATTTCCTCTTCATCCAATGTTCCATCTGTGCAGTTTATTCCAAAAAAACATTTAGTGATCTTATTCACATAGGTAGTAATGTTCTCATCTTTTCTCAACCTCAATGTTTCATATTTTCCTTTTAGGTTTTGTAGCTTCGCTTCCTTTAGAAACTTGTCTCCTTCATAAAATATTTCTAACTTTTCCCATACTTCATGTGCAGTCTCCAATCCTAGAACATTTGTATATTCAGCATTTGATAAGGTACTCTTCAAGGATTCATATGATATGGTATTAATCTTTAATTCTTTATTCTCATCATCAGTCGCAGTAGCAAGATAAGAAAGAGGCTTGTAAATTTTCTTTGTAACAACCCAATGTTCTTCGCTAAGACATCTCAAGTGTGTAATCATCCAGTCCTTCCATATAGTACATAATTTTTTTCTTAAAATCTGAGACTATCCTTCCTAAAGGTCAACATCCTAGATCTCCTCGAGCGGTCAAGCTTCTCAAGGAGGACACTAGATCTAATGCCAACTGTTAGGCCTTAAGAAGCACACACACACAACTAAGAGGGGGGTGAATCAGTTTTGTCACAATATCAGTAAACTTTTACCAACTTACAAACTTTAATCTAAGATATGAATGACAAACATGAAAGCAATATCTCAACACAATGAGAAAATACTAACACTAATATTTTTTTATGTGGAAACCCTATTAGGGGAAAAACCACATGTTGATGGAACCCACAAGATAAATGCACTCAATAGAAAGTATTGTAACCTATTAGTATTATTACAAGGGGGAATGCACATGCATTCATACACAATTCCTAGAGCTCACTTCTCAAATAAAATAACAAAAATCTCAATGCCTTACAACATCACTCGATCATAGATCAAAGAGGACTTATAGTCCAAACACAAGAACTAACTGATAGCATATGTTATGCCAAAAAAATTCTAATGAAGAACACTATAATGCCCCACTAGGGAACCCATGAGAATATAACCTAAACATGCAACTAAGTTATCAGGATAATTTTTTTTTAAATGTTTACAAACAATAATGATAACAACATGGAACAGAAACAAGGAAACACAAAAAAAACTCATAAATGCAACTCAAACAAAGATTACAAATCTCGAGGGTTCCTTGATGAAGAATTACTTAAGCAATCTAATCTACAAAGAACAACTATAAAGAATTGACATACAAGCACATAACAATCTGAAATATAATATACATCATAACTCACATCCTCTGCACATGTCGCAGGGTATGTAGTAATCACTCTAATACAAGTATGATACAATATCTAGAATAGGTATCACATCCGATACACTAATACAAGATGACAAAATGATATGATAATTTCAAAACCTCCAAAGATAAATAAGATGAATACAACCTATACAAGGATCAAGTCTCCAGAAGAATAAGAAGATAGAACTGTTGAGATTGAAGAATGTCAATCTACCCAAGATCACCTGCATGCAAAGACTATTACGAAGACAGAATGAAACAGACAGAAGAGAGAAGGATCCGAAGCTATGGCGGCCGATAGGCCAGAGAATGAAAAACCATGTTGACAGAAATGATTTCTATATTCAACAATGAATGATTTACAAA